>WAAB01009889.1:65350-128439 GCA_013389865.1 Piaya cayana
GACGGCGGCACGGAGCGGCGAGCGGGCGGAGAGCGCAACAGGTCTGCTCCGCGCGGGGAGCGGGGGGGTGGAGGCGGCGGGAGAGCCCGGATGGGGGCCCGCGGCGAGAGGAGGGGGGCCCGGCGGGGTCCGGGGCGGCGGGGAGTCCCGGGGGGGCGGCGCTGTCCGCGGTACCGATCGCCTCGCCGGCCGCGGGGAGCTCCGCGCTGCGGGTTCGGCACTGCCAGAGCGCACCGACCCGTCCTCTGCTTCTCCCTCTGCTTCTTCTCCTTCTCCCTCTGCTTCTCCTTCTCCCTCTGCTTCTTCTCCCTTTCCTTCTCCCTCTCTTTCTTCTCCCTCTCTTCTCCTTCTCTTCTCCTTCTTCTCCCTCTCTTCTCCTTCTCTTCTCCCTCTCTTCACTCCCTCTTCTCCCTCTCTTCTCCTTCTCTTCTCCTTCTTCTCCCTCTCTTCTCCCTCTCTTCACCCTCTCTTCACTCCCTCTTCTCCCTCTTCTCTCTCCTCCCTCTCCCTCTTCTCCCTCTCCCTCGACCCCCCAAACACCCCAAACTTTCCCAGCTCCACGCCCGGTGCCTCCCCACCATCTCAGGTCACCGTGCCCTCCTGGGGGCAGTTCCAGCTCCGAGCCCTGTCTCCGTCAGCCGGTGGCCCCAGTGGCAGTGGCGTGAGGTGGCTCAGGGGGACCGGAGCAGGCCCCCCGCCACCCCAACTGCTGGGGTGCGGGATGCTGGCAGCGTCCTGGTGCCTGCCAAGCCTCTGTCCCTCTTGCCAGTGGGGGAACTTCCCCTGTGTCCCGTCATCTCCCAGACCCAGGGGTGCTGTGCTCGTTGCTGCGGTCCTGGCAGGGTGGGATGTCACCAAAGGACCGTCCAGCAGTTCAGCCCAGGACTCTGGCTGGCAGTGCCTGGCTCTGTGTTTGGATAATGCAGTGCCCAGCGCTCAGGCTTTCCCCATGGGGATCCCAAGCTACCAGCCAGGAAAAAGTGTCCAAGCATAGTTATTGCTGGTTTCCAGAGCCCCACCTGCGCTCCACTGAGCAAACCAGCAGCAGGGAAGCGGGATGTTCATGGTCCTGCAATCCTTGTTGTCTTTCTGGTGATGCCTCCTGGGCTGCTGGGGACAGCGTTGCATCCTCAGCCCTGGAAGCACCAGGGATCTGACAGGGAGCAAGGCTCAGGGAGGAAAGATGCTCAGAGGTAAGGGGTTGGGGGTAATTGTTCCAAGTACCTTCAAACGTAAGGCATCAGCTTAGGGCAGTATCCGAGCATATGGCGGGGGTCACCTCAGAGGTTTTGGGTCCTCTGAAGTGCTCTTTGGGACACGAATTTATACACACAGACATGCGGAGCAAGGGCTGCTGGTTTGGGTGCTTTAAATTCCGTCTATGAGTGCCCCCAGTGCCTGTTTATGTTCAGGAGAGACCTTACGTGAACGTCTGCCTATCAGTGTGCACTAGTATCCTAGCAGCTCAGTAGGGTTCGGACAAGAGCATAAAAGCAGTTGAGAAATGCCACCAGTGCTGTGTTTGCCCTCCGACTGTTCCAGCTTAAGTGGGCTGTTTGTGGCTCTTGGGCCAGACCTTGGCTGTCAGGAATAAGCCTTAGATTGAAAAATGTCTTGCATGCTTTTTAGGTGCATGGAATATTATTCAATAACTTGGTGTGGGTGGAAAGCATGGTTACTGAGAGAGTTTAAAACTGCTGCCTCTGTTGGCTGGGCACCTTTGGAAAGCTCTCACTGAAAACAAAAAACAGAACAGAACTGGTTTTTCATGAATTGAAGCCTTGGGTTCAACAGAATCACCCAGGATTGGGTCTGCAGAGCTGTGCCCAGAAGAGCCCTCAGAGGGGCAGTGTCAGTGGTGTGGGCGCTGGTCAGAGATGTGAGACTGGGGTCAGCAGCAAAGCTTGGAGATCTGCTTTGCCTTCCCAGCAGTTTGTGGCACATTTGGTTCTGGTGTTTGGAAGCAAACCCACCCGTCGGACTTGCTTGCCTGCTCAGCAACTTGAAATCCAAGGAGGGCTGCAGTGATCTCCCTTATCTGTCCCTTATCAAGTGTCTCAAGTGTCCATTTCTTTCTGACAAGCTGGCGAAATCCCTCCCTGTGCAGTGTGGGACTTGGTCCCATGTAGAGGAGGTGGCAGGTGAGAATTACTAGCAGGGAGAGCTTGTTTGCTGGCTCTTGGCACACATGCAGCCCAGACTCCCTGGCAATCCCACAAGGCCAAAGCTGTTTGAATTTTCAGGTTTTGTGAGGGGTTGCTTACGTTTCTTTAGGCAGATAGTCCCCCCCCCACCCAGTCTTTGCTACTCTTGCATCTGTGGAGCCCTCAACTCCATCTGGCTTTCTGCACTTTGGGTCTAGCGCTAACCAGTTGCTTATAAATTGCTTTGATAAAGACACAACAGAAAAGCAAAGCATTATCCTCGACACAAGTGAGGCGAGCTCCTTCCGCATGCACAGTCCTTCCTTGCAGCTTCAAAGGCTGCCACAGACAGGACATGCTGAGCTGCCTCCAAATGCTCTGGGGTTTCGTGGACACAAATATAAATGTAATCTTGTGAAAAAGATCTTTACGTGTGCTGTGAAGCAGTTTCAGGGACAGAGGCGCCAGATGTGGGAGAATAACAAGCTGGTAACGCTCCCCTGGTTGCCTCTGTGCGCAGCCGACTGACCTGCCTGGCTCCCAGCAGAATTCTAAGGCACAGACACCAAGCTGTGAAAATACAGTGCAATCCCAGAATTATTAAATATATCATCTACACATCAGTTTCAGGGTTATTTTTGCCATTAAGGGTTTTTCTTTTCTGTTCTCCCTGGATAGTATTTTGCTCACACAAGTGGCATTACCTGATTATCCGCAGGATCTCAGAGCCCAAGTGAGTGCAGTGAGCTGGGTTCGAGAAGCAGTAAGGCAGCAGTGGTTTATTAACTCAGCAGAGTATTTCTGAGCAAAATATGTGTTTTTCTGCTGTCCTCTGAGGCAGAGACACTTTGTGGTGATAATAACATCCTTCTGCAACAAGATGGGAAGTCCAGGCAGCTGCGATCTTGGGATTTCATGGAACAGCTCATAAGAGGAGAGTAACTTGTAGACTTAATGTGCTGCAAAGTCAGCATTTGTCTTGTGATCTGTTGGTTGCAGAAGGAACACGGAAATTAGAGAAAAAGGCCAGTTTTGGCTTGGCTTAGTACTGGAGTTTCTCTCCTGCTTTTTCAAGTGGTAACTGTGTTTAGTGTTGGCTGCCGAGAGTGTAGCTGTTGTCTCTGAGGGAGAAGGCTGCTAGTTGTTCCCTCAGGCTCTCGTGGCTACACAACAGTGCAGCTCAGGGAATAATCCTGTGCAGCAGGGAACATCTCCTGCTCTCACAGCCCCCAGGTGATGCTGGTGAAAGCAGGATTAGGACCGCTGCATGCGGCCAGCTTCTTGTGCCTGTGGACCGTGCTCGAGATTTGGGGATGAATACTTCGCAAATGGCAGTTTTATAATATAAAATCTGACATCACCTTGAAACACCCAGCCAGGGCATGAAGTGTAGTTGTCATGTGCCAGTTTGGCATACAATGCCTCTTGTATTTCGCTCTATTAGTTCAGAAGTGGCAGTGTATTAAAATCAAACCCTACTTGTCCCTGCCAGCCTCACCAGCCTGGTTCTGTGCCCAGTGTGTTGCCAGTAATTCCCCCCACTGTTTGCTGTGAGGTTCATGCAGAGCCACTCTGTCCAAAGTCTCAGTGCAGTTAATTATCTGCATTAAAATTGGGTTGATAAGATTTCTGGAGATGTCACACTGAGCTGCGCAGGAGTGCAAAGAAAATGAAGGACCAGAGGCAGTAGAGCTAGCGCAGGACTAAGCCGATGAGCTCAGCAGCGAGCTGCGGTCTTGCACGAGGGCAAACATTCAGCATGTTGCACCCTGTACGCGTCCCTGGCACAAAGAGGCAAGCACTGTTGTTTATCCTTCTGGATAACTAAGGAAGAAGGAGCTTGCTCTCCCTAGTAGCAAGCATCCTACTCAAAACTGCCAGTGGTCCCTACCGCCCTCACTTCACAGTTGAATTGCTCAAGGAAAACTTCAACATTCATGATAAACAAGCACTAAATAAAATAAAGAGCAGTCCAGTCCTCTTTCTACAGGTGGACTACAGCCAAGCAGGCCATTTCTTTGTGGAAAGACTGGAGCCCCAATGTATTTCTTTACCCTATCTAGGTTCCTTGATCTTCCTGCGCTAAGATCTCTGGGACACACCATTCTTCCAAGTTCTTCCCTCCTAGTTCCACTCCTCTGTTCTCTTAGCTCTCAACCCCCCTCCTAATTGTTTTTAGGTCTTCCAAGTTCCCCTTCAGTCTCCCACAGAGATACTAATGAAGTGTGAGTGTACATGGATGCAGGCTGCTTGGGAATTTGACAGGGCTCTTGCCCAGCCCTTGTTTTCTCATTAACCTGCTGCTGTGTGAGGAAGGAAGTGATAGTGCCTCATTTTGTCCCTGCCTCAAGCTTTCCCGTAGTGATCCAAGCCCTTGAATACTCTTTTTTTCCTTTAAATATATCAATAACTGTTATTTTGTTTATTAGGAGTGGAACATGTGCCAGCCAAATTGACTGGCTAATCAATTTAAATCAAGAAGCTCCACGCTGACGTGTTAGCTGTGAGCAAAACTCCTTTTGCCAGTTGCTTTAGGGGGCATGAGCTCTAATTCTCCTATGGCTTTATGCTGGTGGTACCCAAGCATGGCTTTGCGCCCTCTCTCTGAATAAAGATTAGTCAAAGAAATGCTGAGACAAGGCTGGAGACCCCCTGCCTGAGTCATTTCATGCCCATCCTACTCAGCATGCTGGGGAAAAGCAGCTTTCTCTTTCTGCTAAGAACCAGCTCAGCAAGCGGTGTGATCCAGCAAGGCGGGAGAGGTCAAAGTAATTGAGTGGTTGAGGTGTCCGTATCTGTTAGGAGCAGTGGGATGTGTCGAGGCTGGCTGAGATGTGTTTGCAAATACCAGCCAATGTGATTTATCGTCTCGCAACCTTATTGCTTACTAGGTGCGATGAATAAGAGCAACTTTCTGAGCAGAACCTGCACCTCCCTGAATGACCAAGCAGAGAGGGATGCATCACCAAAAGCAGTGCTTGTTCCCAAGAACAACTTCAAAGCAAGTCATTCTTTAGTTTATCATTGCAATCCATGTTTTAAAACAGGAACTCAGCTATAATGCCTTCTTTTTACAGAAGTTAATGGAAAATATTGATAGTAGTGGACAACCCACCCTAAAGTGTCAACATTATGACAAGTGAAATAAACCACATTTCAGCAGCTGGGATAGGCTGGCTCTCTTTCCAGTTTACTATCTACCCCAAATAGGATGGAGTTTGGCTTTCCTCAGCCTTTTTTAGACCCAAAATACTACATTTTGATCTATCTGCCGAGCATCTATTGTGGGAAATTTGGAGTAACTCCACTGGAGTCAATTGGGTTGCCCTGGATTTACAGTGTTGTAAATGAGATCAGAGTTTGGCTCAAAGTATATTCCATTAATGAGTCAGATACTGGCAATGAAGCCAATATGCACCCAGAAATGGCTTTAACACAGCCTAGGATATTCAAAATTGTTTTATTGAGAGATGGGCTGAAGGCCAGGATTCTGGGGTTCTCTCTTTTATTCTTTCCATGAAATTCACCTTCGTGCGCACGGCCAGCGTGAGGCTGCTGCAAAGCTGAAGAGCCATTTAAGCTCTTAGAATAGGGCTTGGGAGATGCATCAATGTTGTGCTGAGCTCTTTGCCTGACCCGGAGCAGATTTATCACTCAGAGTTCAAGATGTTCTAGGATTTATCAACTTTTACAGGGTTTTAAAGATTTTCTATACATTAAGTGACACAGAGGGACAGTTTGTAAAATATAATGGCACCAGAGCTCATCTGTTGCAGCCGTAGGTGGCATGATGGAACCCGGGTTCATAACAGGGATTTGGAAGTGCTACTGCACGAGAAACAATAAATAAGGATTAAATGTGTTTGCTTTGGAGGAAATCCATTAATCAACTCCTGATGTCTTTATTCAACTTGACTAAATATCTCACCTCTTGGAGGGCAAGATGTCTCTGTCTCCACAGGCTCTATCTCCATGTTGCCAGCCCTGTAACTCAGCAGCTGGCACGCAGCTCCTGTTGTGCCCTGTTTCCCCCCAGCACAGTGACAGGCTGAAATGGGAAAACCTCTCTGTGAAGGGATCTTGTGGGAGAAATGCAGGTGCCTAGAATATCCTCCTTGTGATGTTTCACGAGCCTAGAGCAAGTCATGGGGCTGTCTGTTCATGCTCAGCATTGGCCTAGGCCTGAGCGTGGTGCTGCGCAAGATCCCAGGAGCCTGTGGGGCTGCAGGAAGGGCTCTCTGTCCCGTGCAGGCAGGAGGCTGAACAGGGAGGCATTTCAAGCTCTGGGCTCCTCATTGACAGTTGTTTATCGGTGCTCCATGCTCTGCTGGCTGTTTTTGTGCAGCCAGCATTATCATGTCCGTGCTTACTCAAGTAGGAACACTTTTTCTATTTAACTTCTGTCAAAAGAGCTGAGTAGCTCTGCAAAAATCTGTTAAATTGTGTCTGTACTTCAGAGCATGGGGATGTGAGGCAGTCTGTGTGGGTGCAGGCACAGAAGCTGTAGGAGCTGCGTGGGTAGGTGGTAGCCTCGGTCACAGCAAGAGAAGTGACCCTGTGCTTCACTCTAGAGATGGTTCAGTCTGGCTTTGGTCCTTCAAGCTGTTTCCACTGTTGCTTCAGATGCTTCAAACTAGTGCGGACAATTGTAGACTGGGAAGGGGAGGTTGTGATAGAAACATACTGTGCACAGCAGCCACTGGGACAGCTGACAGTAACTGGCATCAAGCAGATATAGATTCAACTCATGAGGCTGAACCAGAGGTCCTCTAGCTTGCTCAGAGTCCGTTGCAGCACCAGAATCTTCCCTCTTGCCTCTCACTGGAGGTTTCAGTTTGTCTCGGAAGCTGTGGAGGTTCCGCTTCATCTCCGAGGCAGTGCCAAGAAATCATGGTAACCTTCACGCTGGCATAGACAGGGCAGTGCTGCAGAAGGGAGAGAAGCGATTGTGGGTTTACACCAGAGTAATACCGATCAGAATCTGCCCCAAAGCTGTTTGCCAGCCCTAATTACACTCTGACTTCATAGCTGATGCAGTTGCACAGTCAGCTACTCCCCCCTCCTTTCTCCCACCCGGATGAAATCACCTCATCCAGGAGGCCAGCAGAGATGTCTCCACGGAGGTTTCTGTAAGATCACTCATTGTCACAGCCTCTGCAAGCCAGACAATGCTGCCTGAAAGGTGGGACCTGCCCCTGCAACCACTGGTGTCAACACACCTAGGGAAAACGCGGGAGATGGGAATTTCATTGGAGATGCCCCTTGGGCACCTCTCCTGCTAATTTGCACTTAGATGGGTGCCTTTCTCTGAGCACTTTATTAATTAAGGCTTGCAGTCCACCTATGAGGCAAATAAGTTATTACTGCCCTCATTTTACAGCAGCGACTGAAAGAAGTGGTTTGCTCAAGGCCACAAATCTAATCAGAAGCAGAACAGGGAAGGAGTCAGTCCTTCCAGTCTCCTGTGATACTCAGTGCACTCCGTTGCCTACCTGTAACAGAATTAATGGCTTCCCTAAAAGTTAGTGTTTTTATTAACATGATGTAAATGAAGATGGAGCACCCACAAGAATGAGACTTGCAGAATGAGAGCTCATCAGAAATCCAGTAGTAGCACAGGGATAAAGGCGTAATCTCTTGTGTTGAACCATGAAACCAGCATCCCCATAAATTATATCCCACTTCTCGTTGGTAAATTGAGCAGGAGGGTTCAAGCATAAATTTAAAAGAAGTTTTTATTGTAACCAATGCATCAATATAATTAAACCCAAACACAATTATTTTGCTTTCTTAGGCTGGAGAAAACCCTGTGCCCTTGGAGAAAATCGTCTCCCCTTTTCCTAGAGGGAATCCAGAGCCTGAGCAGCAGCTGTGAAGAGTGGAGATAAAGAAAGAAGTGGAAGATGTTGGACGTGCTTTGGGCAACATGAAGAAGGATTTGCACAGAAGGAGCTGTTCAAGGGCCCAGCAGCAAAACAGAGACACATACATGCTTATATATAGAAGAATGTAAACCCTCCTGTATGCATACGTTAAAACGTGCATGCCTTGTTGAGAACGTAAGCAACATTCCTTGTAGATGATGGTGGTCTGAGCATTCATGCTCCTGCAGTCTGAGTCAAAACATTAGTGATGTCCTTGCTGTAACACTAGCATTTTCTCCACTGCACCTCGTTTATGGCAACATAAACGCCCCTTTCAATGCAGCAGGGTGAAAAATAATGTGCACATCCAGAGTTAAGGAATATCTTGAGACCAAACTTGCTGCAAAATGGGCATGTCCAGGCCTCAGTGGTGGGGGAAGAGGTGCTCTGCAGCTTGGACAAGAGACAGTTTGTGTGTGTATATATTAAGCGCTATAGCACCAAGCGAGATAAGCTTTTCTTCTGACTTTAGTTTCTCTGGTGCTACATTTAATATTTGTCTGGGGCTAAATTGCCTCTCTGTGGTGCTACAGTTTCCCCAAGAGGATGTTCTGAAACATGGGACAAGGAGAAATCTATTTTGGTTATTGATATTTATACACAAGATAGCAAAAATTACTACTTGTTGAGAAGGTGCTATTTTTTTTCTTTCTTTTGATCTCTGCGTAAATTATACTAAATAATCTAGCCCAGAACTTTATAATAAACTAACTTTCTTTGGGACAGTTCTTTTCCTTTTGATGGTTTGAAACTTGGGAAGCAGCATTCACTGAGGTGGCAAAGACACACCAGCTCTTTCCACTGCAGTGTATGTGTCTGCTAGCACAGCATCTCCTCCAGCTCCAGAGCGGGGTGTTCTCTTAGATGGTGATTTAAGTAGTCTCAAATCTGGTGAACCAGGGAAGAGAACTATATCTAGGCTAATCGAGGCACTAAGGAATAACAGGGGAACTTGTCCGTAGAAGTCAAAGGGCTTTTTTCAGTCTAGTACTGAGCACTTTTGCACTTGCAGCCAAAACTACCTGTCAGGTTCAGGATACCTTCCAGAGAATTGACCCTTCCTGTCATGGCAGGGGGGATTTTCAAAGGCAAAAAGAATGGTAAGAACTCAGTTTCCAGAGGAGGTTTGGCTCCTTGTCTTTTCAAAGTACTTCCCAGCCCTCGCCCAGCCAAGGACCAAGCCAAGCGGCCACTATGTCCCAGTCAGACCTTTCATTTTTCACTGCTGCAGGAGAAATGTTTCTAAGTGATCTAAAAGCTAAATTCTCACTTTATCAAATATTCACCCGTATGTTTTGGGCTCCTGCACACATATTCATGGGTGTTATTGATCCAAATCAATTCACAAACAGCAGAAAGAGCAGTGCTGGAAGAGCAAATTGTTTCTAATGATTAACCTTGCCCCGCTGTATATTATGTGCAGTGTTGGGAGGGATCGTGTAGCTAAGTGTAGTTTTTCTATTGATAGAGTTTAGATGGTCTGAGAACCACAGGGACTGAAAAAAACATTTTCCTACCATTTTTGGCCTGATGCTTAGTAATACTCAGCATCCTGTACTCCCTCCCAGCTCAGTCTCCTGCTGAAGTAAGAAAGAATTCTGGCAAAAGGAGGAGCCTCAGCTGACTTCAGCAGTGTTGCAAGTGCTGGATTAGTGACTGCTGAATCCAGGCATGGTCTAAAAATACAACTTTTTGCACATCACTCAAACAAGGAAGTGAAATTGTGTGTATGGTGTCACACAAGACAAATTTGAATGGCAAATAATTGACTGAGAAGACTGGATTTGTCACTTTGCTGTGTGGGACACTGTCTTCCCTCCACCGGGTGTGCGTTCCCCACATACACAGAGGCAGCCTTGTGACAACATAGAAGCTGCCTTACATTTCTCAGTGCAAGAGAGAGGGCTCTCTTGCATAGTCCTCACCTTTTACAATCATTAGCTCCTGAGTTCTGAATGTTTAATTAACTTCTCACCTGGAATGTGCATTATTCCATTTTCCCTTGCATCTGCTGTGCATAGTCTGCATTGCCTTGGGTTTTCCTGCCACCCCAGCTCTTTGGGACAGCAGCCTTGAGACTTCTTGTGGCATCTTTCCCAAGCAGGCAATGCTTTGCAACATTACAGAACAGCAAAGGAAAAGTAAAGTTTTGTTCTTTCCAAGGCGTCCCTGCCTTGGGAAAGCCCCTTAATCGAGTGATTAACCTGGGCAGCAAACTGACTGGCTCAGTCCTAACCCACTTTCTGTAAAACCCCAAACCCCACAACAGCCAGGGGATCAGTCTCCTCCTCAGCGGTTCCCAACATTCAGCACAAACATTAGCAGACACGTGCTGCTGTTGTTATTCCCAGGAAACAACAACCAAATCTATGGTGCTTCTCAAGTGCAAACGAGAGCAGGGCCAGTACCCCAAATCCTGCTTCGATCCAGATTTGCTTCACTTTCTTCGTTCTGATTTGAATGTTTAGTGTGAACCAAGGGTTGAGTTTTGGAGACTTTATTAGTTGCTGGGTTGAGCAAGCTTTGCTAGAGAGACAGCTTCCCAGCACTTTATAGCCAGCATTCACTGTACATAAACCAAATTACTTACTAGAGGGTATGTATTTGTCAAAGCCTTACATTTTCTGGTATAATTGCTATTGAATGCCTCCAATTTTTTTGACAAGGGGTGTTTCTATCCTTTTTAAAGTATCTGATTTTACCCTGGTTGAGATTTGTATTGGAAAAGAAAGCATGCCATGTACTCCCCTAGTGCTGTTCTTACTGTATTGCAGCAGCTGTGTGAAGTGGTGGGGTTCTGTATCTTACTGATGGGTAGGAAACCAGCACAGTTCCTCTTTGCCACTCCTCTTTTGTGTTTTTTACAGCAGCCCAGAAGTCATTGATTTTGATTAGCTTCACAGTTGCGCCTCAGTGAAGACTGGGGAGTGCTCTCTAAATTAAAAAAAAACACCTCATCTTAGGTTTCAGCAGACGGTGCGTGTGCAAGCCAGAGGAGGAGGCTATGAGATCATAGTCTATATTGAACGCCGCATAATGCGGCTGTGAGGAAAGTCTTTATTAATTTTTAAAGCAGCACTCCACCAAGGTAGCGCCCATCATGTTAGAACTTCATATTTCAAGTTAAAAAAGCAGCCTAGTGTGGACTACTAATCAGCTCCTCTCCCCCTGCCTGTTAAAATAAGTTCTTTGGTCAAATTAATTCTGTGATAGCACTGTTGCCTGCTTACAGACAGCTGGCTTACACCCAGGACAGAATTTAGCCCATTAATTCCAGATTCCTTTATCTTCTGTCACAGAATTATTTTCAGCAGGTAAAATATTACAGAATGGGACCAGGCGTACATTTTTATGTGCCCAGGAGAGGCATCATCCAATAAAAACATAGAGCAAGCCACCAAAATCAATGAGTTGTCAGTGATGAGGAATGTGAAACCCATCATACTGCTGGTTTAGAGCACGTAGGCATGCAGAAATTACCCTAATTTAGCTAAGCCCATTACTGAAGCAATTTACTTAGATCAGAAACACTTTGTAAATCAGTTTAATCTGATTTGTGACTTTGCCTTGTTTCTACATTACTTTAGAATTAGAAGAGTCTAAACTCCACTGCAAAAGCAGCAGCATCTTTTGATGAAGTGGATTACAAACAAGTTCAGTGAAATTGGTACATTTTCTGTGTCCACATGTGCCTCGGAATCGGGCACTTTTCCCTGCTGCCTCATGCGATGAAACAATTTGGTTAAATAAATACTGCTCTTGTTGTAGTTCTTGTAGGTTGAGCAGGCAGAGGAAAATCTCACTTGGGAGTAGCTGAAGGAGATCTTTCCCTGCTGACAAACTGCACTATCACGTACAAAATGGTTCATGGTGAGAATAGCATGAGACAGATATCTTAAAATTGTCATTTTCCTACAAATGGTTTTAAGACATCTGACCATGATCCTGACAAAAGTCCAGCTTAGATAGAACAAACTACCTGTGGCTCCAAATTAAATCCTGGATCTAGGTATTTGTTCATGTCAGAAACTCCTGGCATATATTCTACCTATACAACAGGTAAACAATGTCTTCACAACTTTCCTTAGAGGAAATCTGCCGATTTTGAATCTCTGCTTCAAAATCAACCTCATTTTTGTGTAACACTATGCAAGGCACTGCTTGCTGTATGCCAAGCTAAACTTGTTCATCATGCGTTGGAAGGGATTAGGAGACCCTGGCCATCTTAATTCAAAATCCAAAAATAAATAAGCTGGGAGCTGACCTTCCTTAGGAAAACACCAGTGTACCAGTTAGCCTGAATGGAGGAGAGGAATACCCATATGCTGCTCCTACCTTGCTCACAGCACAGGTACTTGTGGCACTTCTGTGCTTCTTCCCTCTGCCAATCCTACTGGCTTGGATCACGTGCCATCTGCATAGCAAGAATCTCCATCAGCACATGCCCCGACTGCACTCCTGAACTCAGGTCTTCCAAACAACAGCTCTGCCCTCTGCAGCTGTGGGAAAAAGCTGACTGACTGTTCCAGTCAAAGCTGCCAAACTTCCATTCCCCATCTGCAAGGGAAATAAAAAACTACAAAGTACAAAACAGGTGAATATTTTTTTCTGACAACATTTATTAGAAAACCAGAGTGACTTTTCACGTAACTCTGATCAGAATTCACTCTGCATGAATACTTGAGTACCTGAATGTAACAGAATTTTTAATACTTACAGAAAGTGACTGTGTAGCTTGACCAAAATTCACTGAAAGTATCTGGTCTGGAACTGCCATTATTAGTTACATCCATTATTGTTTACATCCATTATTAGTTATGGATGCCACCTACGCAGAAAGCAAAACCGACTACAATGGGATTTGATTTTCATGGTTATTCATATCATAACCTTCCCAATCAATGTGAAGACCACATTTTATCACAATAAAATATCTTCCCATCATCTTTGGTCCTTAGGACATTTTCCAGTCTGCTCCCAGGTGTATGGCTGACTGAATAAACCAGAAGGGATGCAGTGAACACACAATTCCTTGCACATTCCTGATTTGGATGTAAACTCTTTGAGAGTCACTGTGCAAGTTTCCACCCTGACCAAAGCAAGAGCAAAGCATATGCTCACTGCTGATACGAGTTCATGAAGGCTCCTGTTTATGGTTGGATGTAGTTTCTCTCTTTTGTAAAAGGAATTTCATATGCTGAGACTCTTTGTACATATTTATAATGACTTTATTAAAAAAAAAGAAAAATAACTGTTCAATGGCAAAAAAGGCTCCTATGTTTTATTTCCTCTCTGAATTCTGAAAGCATAATTTCTTTCCACAATGTAACTGTTTTCCCATGGAAGTCAAGACAAGTTTCTCACCAATTGTCATTAGAACCAAAGTTTCCCCTGTGTGTTTTCTGGTCCAAATACCACGTTCTAAGAGAGTGCAGAATTTCCCTACCTTACAAAACGATCTCTGTAAAGTACCCGAGGAGGCAAGGTTTGACACACTGTGAGCAGCACAGAGCTGTCTCTGCCACAGCATCCAGGACAGGCCAACAGGGACTGAAGGATGTAGTTTTAATTTAACTGTGGCCAGTAGCGAACTCTTAGAATCATAGAATGGTTTGCGTTGGAAGGGACCTTAAAGACCAACTAATTCTAAACACCTCTGCCATGGGGGCAGGAATTCTTGCAAGAATTAAGATTATTATGCTTCCAGAAGAATAAATATCCACAGTGTAGAATTTCCCCTTCTGTTTAGCACTAATTGGTTTTAATAGACCAGTGGAGGGTCCTCTCAGATACAGGGCCTTCCAGAATGAGGGTCTCACAAACAGATCAGTGCTGCGTTCTGTCACTGAGGTGCATGAATAGCAGCAGAAACCCTCTGTCTCAAAAGTAACCTAGAAAACAACTTCCCTGGATATCTGTAAAGACAAAGGAGGATTACCTGTGCACAGGTGTCAGATGCCACTGAAGCTCATCACCAGAGCACCAGATGTCTGTACCGGGACCAGAATGCTGCCTTGGAATAGTGAGGGACAGCAAAAAATCAAGAAAGGATCACCGAGATGAAGCAAAGAAAAAAAAATCATTAGAAGTTCTTGAAAATTAGGATGTTGGTGCAGAGGGTTTAACGCATGTACCTAAACCTCCCAAGATAATGTCACAGTTCCACTGAGTCCTTGGTGCGTAGCAAAATGTTTCAAGTATACAATGATGACAGCCCTCTCTTTCTTACACTGCCAACTAGGAAAATCACTCATTAAAGAAAGAAAAATAAAGAAAAAGGATGTAAGAATGGCAGAAGGTATATCCCATACTTTCCTTCTGCCTGCCTCCCTNGAAGTTCTTGAAAATTAGGATGCTGGTGCAGAGGGTTTAACACAGATACCTAAACCTCCCAAGGTAATGTCACAGTTCCACTGAGTCCTTGGTGCGTAGCAAAATGTTTCAAGTATACAATGATGACAGCCCTCTCTTTCTTACACTGCCAACTAGGAAAATCACTCATTAAAGAAAGAAAAATAAAGAAAAAGGATGTAAGAATGGCAGAAGGTATATCCCATACTTTCCTTCTGCCTGCCTCCCTTCCTTATGACCAAATGAAAAACACACCTTTGAAACAGCACATCAAACATTGGTTGCTGTGCAAAGCTCGTACTGACCTTTCCATATACTTCTCCAAATACATTTTCCAGGAATAAAACCAGAAATAGAAGTGGCTTTTCAAACATTTTGAAAGCAAATACCACTAACCCATTAATTAATTGGCACTGCACTGAAAACTGATGCTGAAACCTTTCACAAGTTGCCTGCCCACAGAATGAGTAATTTTCCTTTTTCCTGGAGAATAAACCAGGCAACTGTACATAACAGCATTTTGTGCCCACTGAAAACCTTGCTTCCTTTCTTCCTGAACTCTCTCCCTCCATCCCCAAAAGGCTATTCCCATTGGAGATAGCCACTGGATACCTAGGCTAAGTTCTCCGTGTTCATAGGATCTGTTTGACAAGAATCAAATCACTCTTGTAAAGTAAAGGTTTTCCTCCTCTATTTCCCTGTATCTCTCAAGCCAGATCTGGACTATCTTCCCTGCTCAGGCTTTGCCTCTCACCATTTCTCCTCTAGCCATACTGAACTATTACTTCCAACAAAATGTTGAGCCTTAATCCTGTTACTATTAGCTCCTGTTTGCTTTAATTCTTCTCCCTGTGGAGTTTCGCAGCAGGAAGGGAAGGTGACAGTCACTACATACACACAGGATCATTTCCCCCAGGTACAGTTCTTCCTGATTATCCACTCAAGTGGGATTGTAACCTTACTGCCATTTCCATAGTAATGAGCATGGAAGATGCCACAATTGCCTAATGAGGCACTTCCTCTGGGCATGGAGCGAAAAGCAGAGGTTGTTTAGTAAAAAAGAAAGCTCCAGTGAACAAACAGCAACTCCATTTGCATGCAAGTGCCACCGCAGCATCCTCAGCAGAGATGGAAATTGCAGCCATATAAAGTATGCTAATCCGCCTGCTAACAACACAAGGTATCTCCTCCAAAAGCCTGTTCTGAAGCCGAGGTGTTACAATCAAGTTGCCACCATCACAGGTGGATTATCCAGCTTGTGTATAAACCTGGATGGCTCCTAGAGCAATGCAGCTGAGTCCCTGTAATTCTGCCCTCAAGCCTGTCTTGCCGAGCTCAGTCTTTCCAGGATTTCTGGTATCAACAGAGCTGTGTGAGCACATTTTTGCTGATTTTGGACCCAGGCAGTTTCTGGACGCTCAGTGGCACTGGATGTGAAAGCAAGTAAAAGCCTTGCCTTAAGTGGCTGTGCTGAGGAGTATAGACTCATAGGATGTTTGGGTTGGAAGGGTCCTTAAAGATCATCCAGTTCCAACCTCCTGCCATGGGCAGGGACACCTCCCACTGCATGAGGGTGCTCCAAACCCCATCCAACCTGGCCTTGAACACCTCCAGGGATGGGGCAGCCACCACTGCTCTGGGCAACCTGGGCCAGGGCCTCCCCACCCCCACAGCAAAATGTATCTCCCTAAGATCTCATCTCAATCTCCCCTCTTTCAGTTGAAAACTGTTCCCCCTTACCCTGTCCCTACACTCTCTGATCAAGAGCCCCTCCCCAGCTTTCCTGGAGCCCCTTTCAGTACTGGAAGCTGCTCTAAAGTCTCCACAGAGACCAAATTGCAGATACACCTGGAGTTGTGAGATGGTCCTGGTTAGGACCTTAACTTTTCACCTAGAAAAATCAAATCTGACTTTAATTTCCCCCTGCCTCCCACTGTTCTCTCCATATGCTAGGAAATCAGAAAGCCTGATCATATAAACTAAAGAGGAAAACCATTCCAAGAAAGTGCAAGTGTCATTTCCAGTTTCACTAGCACCGCCTTCCCAAGCTCCTTGAGATCTCATTTGGATTGCGGCATGTGCAATTGGTGGAATCAATTGCAAAAAGATGGATGCTGGGAAATGATATTTCTCCAACCCCAAATACATTTTGGGCATATGGTTCTGAAGCTCTGTTTTGGAAGAGATCTTAAAGGTAACACAACAGCAACAGTGTAATTCTATGAAGTTACAGATTCAGTCAAGCTAAGGTCATTTAATGTGAAAAATCTCACCAATGGTTTGAGCCAGAAGAAAACAGCTTTTTTTTCCAGTACACCAGGTTGCACACATGTAATTCACAGCACGTTCACTTTATACAGGCAATATTTATCTGTACTAAAAGGAAAGAAAAGAAGAAAACATCCCAAGCAGTTTACAACCATGTAAGTTCCAGAAGAAATCTTGGATGTAGCTTAGCTATGGAGTTTGCCACAACAGAAATCAAACCTTTCTTGCCTTTGAAGAAAAAGTTCTGGGTAGTAATAATTGTTCTGTTGGGTCCCGGAGAAACAGAGTGGGAAGGAAGACTAAGACAACAAATCCACAGGCAACTAAAGAGGGGCATGGGTCCAGCAGGCTTTCTAGAGTAGTTTTCTTCACTCTGCACATGTCATTCCATTGTTGGTACGTATTGGTTTTAATACACCTGGAAGTGAGCAGAGGTGGTGCCATCTTTCCAGCAACGCAGGGTTTCTACTGTGACAGAACGACAAAGGGGACAGGTTTTCTCCCTGTCGAACCAGAGGCAGAGGCATTCTTCACAAAACACATGCTGTGGAGACAAAAGGGCATCGTCACAACAAGGGCAGGAGGTCCAGTCTTAGCACCAAGTTTGCAAACTCAATAAGACAGCAATGGGAGCAAGCAACGATTCGAGTTCAGGTGGACAATGCAGCTGATGAGCAGCACTCACGTGATACAAAAAACAAACCCCAGCTCCACCAGTACATCAGCTTGCCAAAGTTAATGACATAGTTCTGTTTCTTAATACAGCAATAGAAATAAACATTATGAAGGCCTATGACATTCGGGCTAACAGGTTTTCTCTGTCCTGTTTCTCTCTTGTGTTACTTTACAAGTCTTTACTTAGCTCAAACAACCTCCTTTCTTTCCCCTACTCCTTATTGCATTTGTTCGTTTTGCTCACACCATGCATTCCTAGTCAGTAGCTTAGCAGTCCCTGTCTCCCCTTCTCTACAAATGTCAGGCACTCTTTGCCTTCTCCTCTCACTTCTACACTGAGCTACAACAGTGTTTTCCCTCAGACTGCCCTGGGTACTAACAGGATACAGGCTGTCCAGGACACAACCCCATCTACCTGAGACTGGAAGAGTGGGAATAGGGCAAGAAGGGAGTATTAGAAGCTGTTAAGAGGCTGAGAGCTCCTGAACACATGTAGAGTCAGCAGAAATGCTATTCATCAAAACCTCAACTCTGATAAATGCATCCAAAACAGCTTCTCTGGGGCTTACAGCTTGACAACACTTGTCCAGACGTTCGCAGGAATAGCAAGAGGCACCTTTGATGCACAGGAGACTTGCTTGCTTTAATTTGATAACCCTGTTACAAAGCATGGGAATGTTAAAGCTCTTCAGGAACAGGCTCTTGAGCTTTAGTTTGATATCACAAGGGAGCACATATCCCATCAACTCTATTCCCAGAAAGGGCTGAACCATTCTTCCTAAGGTCTTCCTGCATGTACCCACACAGCAGCCAGAGCTAGCCACTGGGATGCAGAATTTTAACTCCAACAGACAAAGCTTGACCAATTATAAGCAACTGAAGAGAAAATCTTGCATAAGCACAGTCAGTTTTGCCACAAAGCAACACCTTCAGCTGGCCTCTAATATATTAACAGAAACTATGGCAGCATGGTGTGTACAGAGGGGTTTACCAGTGCCAGACTAGGAGTACTGCATGGCTCAGAGCATGGCATTCTTACACTTTCTTGTAAAACCAGAAAATCATTTTAGAAGTACCAAGGCTAACTGTGCCTCTCCCCAGCTGCAGAAATTAACCAAATGAACTCCAGCGGGGCACCCGACAGGGGAAGCTTGGGTTCTTACCTGGCACATGAGGATCAAAGGTTCCCTGAATTCTGCTTGGCAAATTGCACAGATGTCACCTGCCTCGCTGCACTGCTGGCTGGTAGCACGAACTCCATAGTTCTGTTAGGGAGAAGTGGAAAAAAATCCCAGTGTCAAAGGGTTTGAAGACAAGCTGGTGTGTGGCTAAGCATACACAGTTTTTCACACTTGGATTCCTGCATGACCTGGCAAGGACATCAATAGACACAGTTCTGTTACTATGTGTGGGGAAGGGGGATTTAGGCACCAGCAAACAGAACACAGGGAGTCTGGAGCTCTGTGTCCTCTGTTTTGTTTTCCCCCCGAGCTGGCTCCATCTTTTAGTGCCTCCACTTGTGGAGCAATGATAATGAAATTTAATGAGCTCAACAGGGAGCTGAAAGGATTAATTCAGCATCATTTGCAGAGGTGTTTAGATAGTGGGAGGTATTATTATTAGCAAGTTAGACAATAGAAGAAAGAATAGCAGCAGCAGCACCCACAGGCTTCCCACTTTTCTTTTTAAATATGTGGAAGGTTAATGTTGCTTCTCCCATCATAACAGTAATAGGGGAAATGGAAACATGCTGAGGAAAAATGACCAGTCCAACCCCACAGAATAAGCAAGGCAAGCTCTAACAAACTTCTATGATGTTCTGTACCTTTTCTCTACAGCCTTTGATTTTACTGTTTTATAATATCAGTCACAGTATTTCACCACAACAGATCTAAGTGTCAGTGTATAATGTGATGCATTATGAAGTTCTGTAAGTGTCTCGCAGCTTTGGCCTCAATGGATCAATCCATATTACACAGGGTTTCCAATCAAGACAAAAGAGGCCAGATTAGCCACAACCTCTTACCACAGCTGTGCAGGAGAGATATTGTAAAAGGTCCTAAAATCCGTTACAAGAGATAACAGCTTATCCAGCCATGGAACAACAAATGTTTTTATTCTATGATCCTGATAGACTGAGCAGTTTTCAACTCCATCACTGAATAGTAATAAGGCTCCACCCATGAACCTGCTGTAATGTGTATGACTACTCACCTGTGGAGTGCAAAGGACCTTCAGTGCCTTCCGGACACTTCCCAGACGACCGCAGATGTCAAAAGACTGCAATAAAGACATTCCATTTTAGATACTTGTTACAAAATATGTGTGGTTTTTAGTCCAGGAACTCAGAAAACAGTGTCTCCAAATGGATACTCAGAAGGAATAAAGATCCTAAGTAACAATAGTGCCAAAAAACATTTCATGGTGATCATGAATTATGTAATAAATGTGAATTGATAGTGCAGAAGGGTGGCCAAAAATGCTTTGGTAACAATGGGCTGCAAATCAGGGACTTCAAGGGACAGAAAGAGGAGTAGCATCAAGAGCCTGTGGGAGGGTAGATTTCTCAGCCCCAGGAGGTAGGAAAGGGCTAAAATGGACCCATTCCCACCCTGAGAACTGAGAACCTGAGAAGCCCAGAAGTGCAGTTAGAAAACACTGCAGTTAGCTTGATAAAGAGGGAAGGAAGGGCAGTCTTTTCACATGAAGGAGGCAGAAAACAGCCTTCTTCAGCCTCTGGGGAAAAGGGAGATTTCCAGAGCCATGCAGCTCTGCCCACAGCCTGACATTTCAGAGTCTAGGTGATATTATGAAAGAAGAAGTGGGAATTGCCTCTCTGGCTGCAGAGTGATTCTGTGGAGTGCAGCAACTAAATCCTACCAAGAGAAGTACAGCCTGAGGAGTGAGAAGCAGGACTGAGACTGAGCTGCTCCCAAACACTTCAGGAGTGAGAAACTTCATATGCCAGGAAGGGAGTGGTTTTCCATCACCTTGGTAGTTTACAGATTCCCAAAGATGGCCAAGAGCAGGGGCAACACCAGGTCCTTCTCTTCCCCCCTCCCTCCATTGCCCAGCAAACATGATGTAACTGCATCTGGAGAGCAGCACTCATTCTGGTCTCCTCATTAAAGACTAAAAGCAGTTCAGACAAGGGCAGAATATAAGCCTGCAGAAAATGATTTCTGAAAAGAGACTTAAAGACATAAATATTTACAGCTTGGCTGAGCAGTACAAAAACAGAGGGAAAAGATGATAAACTGCCTACAAATATCAGGGGGCTGAGCAAGAGAGGAGACGCTCAGCACTCTTAAAGTGAAGACACGGTACTACTAATAAAAGGGAAAACAGTTTGAATACCTAATCTGGTTCACCTTTCCCACCTGCTGGCAGAACACAGGGAAAATGACACTATGAACTAGGGAAGATATGTAGAAATGATCATGCAAAGGGCAACCCTAGACTAGTCGGGAGAAATGCCAGATGACACAAGAGGACATTCCTGTTTCTTACCCGCCTGAGTGAGAAGTAGCTGGGAGGGCAGGGGAATACGCAGAGCTGTAGTAGACCAGCACTACAAAGGCACCAGAATGCCTGGAGTTAGCTTTCTATTTTTCTTTTTTTTTGGTTAGTATGATTAAATGGGCTCACTGCAGGGAATGCCAATGAGATCATCGCACAATAGATATGGAATCAAATGAAGGCACCAATAATGCTTCCAGTCAGCACGTAAAAAGGCTCCCAGGGTCCTTCCAGTAATGTTTCCAGTCAGCAACTCGCACTTGAGGCTCTGACTACTACAGACGTTTTATCTACTAACAAGGATAGGCATCAGCTATTTGCCACAGTTCAAATCACAGCTTTTTCTGGTTGTTTTGCTTACAGCGTAACTTCTAATGTCTTTGCTCTGGCCTGATGTTTCCTATTCTCCCAGCCCATTTCCCCACTTCATCTTTTTCCCTCTAGAGCTTCCTATACCCCTCAAAACCTCACATTTCAGTAGTCTCTTAAACATCCATTTATCACTCCACGCACTGAGGTCTATGTTACATCAGTCATCTTTCTAGCAATACGATTGCAACAACTGGGTTCGCAGCCAGTGCTTCTGTTCAAAACAGGCTGAAAACAAGGCCTAGATGCCATTATTGATAATTTTATTGATGAATATCATGGATTCTTCCCCAAAATCACATCTTCTCAGTGAGACACCAAGATCGCTCCCATCAGCTGCACTATAAACAACCTGCTTAAAGTGGAGCCCATCCTCTGTGCAGGGAAAGGGGCTGCAGCCCTAGCTGAGCCCTGGATTTTTGCCAGGAGCACAGAAGGTCTGAGTGCCAAATTGGCTTCTGTGGTTTTTCTAATGCGGTTTGTGGCTTTGCTAATGTGGACTCCTTTGGGTATATTTTCAGTTTCTCAAGCAAGGAATTAGATCTGCAACTCTTGTGATTGTAAATGGAATGCACGTATCTAGTCTTCTGTGATCGGTACTGGAAGAGCGTGCTCCCACTTTTCGTTCACTTCCAAGCAAAGCCTCTAGCGTGCAGAGGTTCAATCTTAACCTGGACACATCTATGGTACTAAGTAGTTGCCACACAATGACCTGGGACACGTTCCTGGACACACCACCATTCAGCTGGCCTATCATCCATTTTCATCTCTGATGAAGTAGATGAATTAAAGGAAGAAACACACACTTAACGGCCTAGGCTGTAGTCAAGGTTCTTTCACACAAGTGTGCTGCACAGACCTGGCCCTAAGTTACAGTCAAGGCCAGTACATAGCTGTCCTTCTCTGCTCACAGAACTTTTAAGCAAGAGATCAGCAGAACTTTTCAAAATGAGGTTGCTTTTCCAAATCAGATTATCACATCACGATCTATAATGGCTTCATATCAGAGAAACATCAAGCTAACCCATAAAGCACTCCTTACACCTATGTGCCAGGGCCTTGAGTGCATTAATAGGCCTTCACAGCTATGACGAGACTCACCTGGGGTCCTCACCCACAGGTCCTACCCATGGGCCAGGAGCACTATTTCAGCTCTGCCCTGGAGGCCTCAGTTCTTGTCTAAGCTGTGCTGTGTCTTTGTAATTACAATCAATGTTCCTGACCTCACAAGCCATAAAGGCACAGAAAGTTTGGATACTCTTGCCTAGAGGGGATCCAGACAATGGCATCTTTGAAAAGGAGAACAATCCTGTTGTGCAGCACAGAGTAAAAGGCAGGACACACAGAGCTGGAAAAATGGATGGGCATGCAGGGAACTGCACTGGTCCTATGTGCTTGCTATTCCTCTGTGTTGCTGCTGCGTTCAGTACCATGAGTGATGGAGCACCTACCCTGCCTGCAAAGACAGAGGAAGGCTTGGAAATAAACATAATAAACCTTCCTTTCAGTGCTGCATCCAGAAGTCTAGTGACAGCTAACCTCTCCTAGTACTGGTTCCCCAGGACTCCCCTCCCATTCTCTTCTAGCCTTTACAGAAAGGGATTAGAAAGCAGCAATGACCTCATCAGCCTGATGCAACCCCACACAAGCAGTCAGAGAGCCTTCTCTAGCCCACCAATGCCCACACACCAGAGAAACAAAATGCTTTAGGCAGCTAAAGAATGTCGTGTTGCCAGGTGTTTTCCTTTCCTGGGTAGCAACAGTAACAAAAGGTGTATTTGTTCCCCTCAGCTATGCTTCTTTCTATGCTCTTGCTACAGCTCCCATGGAGGTTAGTAAAGAGGTGGTGCTCACCTTGCAGAGGCTATACAGGATGATCAGGATCCCACCTAGGAAGTAGCTGCTGGATGGATCATCTCCCATGATGTATTTATACCATAGCTGGATGGGGACAAGGGAGCGGAATAGCTGGCTCAGCTCCTCAATAATCAGATAAAACTTCCCCTGTAAAACAAACAAGCGATTTGTGATTACTGCAGACACTCAAAAGAGCTGCACTTTACAGATGTGGGGTTTGAAGCTTCTAAGACTTGTGTTCACCATCCACCTATGCAATGTTACATGATGCAAAGACCAGTATTCATGAGATGCAGGTTTCTTAACAGCCAGTTAACTTAGTGCCTAGAAAGGATAATTATTCATTTTTTCTTAGTGTTTCTCTTGCTCTGTCATTTATTCAGCTATTCTGCACTTCTGAATTTTAAACTTTTAGTACAGGTTATGGATATACACACTGCATATCTGGACATGGCTACAGAATGGAATCAGCAGAGGTTAAGACTTGCAGGGATGAATACGATGTAAATTAGAGATATTAATACTGAAAAAAAGGAATGCAAGGTAAAGTCTCTTTGATCCAATACCCCTTTCTGATGGCACAGAAATTTAAATATAAGGTGACATCAGCCTTTCTGACAATTTTCGAGGTCATCCTAAAGAACCAAATTAATTAACTCTTTGCCAGCACCCTTCCAATCAGGTGTGTGTTGATCTTATACAATACACCACTAAAAAGAGTGGCTCTGACATAAACCTTCAAGGCATTTAAACTTCCAAACCTTTCCAAGGACCTTAAAAAAGAAAAGGGGGTGGGGGAAGCATGCTGGTTAGAACACTCGTCTCATGAGACTTGTAGAATTAGCAGCATTCTTGGTAAACCTTCACCAAAGCTGTCCTTACTGTTCTGGCGTTTACTCCAATTAGGCAGCATTCCTTCCTTGAAGGACTCATGCAAGGTAACAAACTCCCTCCTGGCTTACTGCAGCTGTAATGTGCAGTATCTGAAATGCATTTTTCTTAGCATGTAATTTCTATTTTAAAGCACCTAAGATGAGGGCTGAAAACCTGGCTAAATGAGGCTACCTAATTAAACACACTCCAAATTTCCTCCCTCCCTTCTGAGGACTTCTTTATATTCTGTTTAACAGGGACAACTGGCAGCAGGGCATTAGGTCAGGGCAAGCTGTGAGCCCAGGACTATGCTTAATCTGCAGTGACATTATCTGGATAGAAAGATTTGTTTTCGACATGTCAAAATTCTTTTCTTTGATAAGATCAGGGAGAAGGGGGAAATTCCCTTGGAATTTTGCTGCGCTGTCCCAGTTAGCCTTGTCATCAGTGATGTCATCCCAGGTCAGTCATTAATTGGTGAGATTTGGAGTGGGGATTAAGTCTGCCGCAGCCCGCAGGGTAGCAGCAGCTAGAGCCCTTCCCCAGAGTCTCAGAGATGAGATCACTCGGCAGGCCATCCTGCTGCATCGAACAAATAGAGTCCTTCAGAGAGCTCTGGCATTCTCATGATCTCATATTCCCCCTGGGACAAGGAGTGAGGTCACACCAGCGGTTGCTAACGGACCTGGGCTGCCTTCCTCCTCTCCCCACCATTCCCTCCTCCTTGCTAATCCCAGGTGGCATCACATAGCAAAAATCTAACAGCAACAATCTGGAGTCCTAAATGCAAGCAATTTATTAAATTAGCAGAGAGGTCTCTATCCAGTCTCATGCCTCAATACAATCATCATTTATTTTAGAAGCCCTTGTGACAGAGGGTCGCAGTTTGCTAATGACTGCGCTGTCAATTCCTTCCCTTCACACAGGCTGCTCTTTGCCTCCCCCTCCTCAGCCAGCTCTGATGAAAGCTACCCGCAAGCTAAAGGCAGCAAACTGTTTGCTTTTTCTGAGTTGTTCCTCCCACCAGGCTCTCACTCATCAGCTTTTATTTAGCCGCGCTTCCCCAGTAGGCTGAGCTGGGACAGGTCACTGCTTACTTTCTCATTGCATCAGACAGAACTTCTGGATCCAGCATTTGGTCATCAAATCTGAGATTCTTCTACAGCAGATGTTTTTGAGGCACTAAAACACTAGAGCCTGCAGCTAGGTGTAAGGAAAGATGGGTCTGAGGCTGCCCTCAAGGTGTAGACAGGCTATGGAATTGCGAATGGCAGAGCTCAGCTCTCAAATGAACACAGAGCAAGTGCCAAATCTCAATTTTTGAACCACTAGATTGCCATCCCTCACAAAGCTTTTATAAATTCTTTATCTAATGCAGATCTTCAGTTTTCAGTGATAACTGCAGGGTATCAGGACTTTCTATCACCTCAGTGCTTATTAACCCCGCACAAGAGTGCAGTTAAGTTTTAAATGGATTCATGTCTCCATCCAGCCCATTAATACCACCCACCTGAGCATTTAAGAGAGGCCTGTTGATAAGCTCAGAGTGATTACAGCTAGAAGGAAGGAAGCAATGCAAGGACAGCTGAGCATCGTTTAGAAGAGACCTAGTGCTATAGTAAATGCTTACAGAAATGTAAAGCTTGTCAGGCATCTCTGCAGTGCACCAGACCTGTTTTAAACTAGAAAATCAGAAGTAATTTTAGGGTCCTGTGGCAGAACTGGTGTCTTTCTTCCAAGCCAGCAGCTTAGAAAACAAGGGTTGTTTCCTGTAATTTTAGCAGCAAAATTTAGCCTTCTGATAGCAAACTTATTGCAGACAACACCAATCACGTGTAAGTGCATACAATATACCTTTCTTTTCTGCTTTTCAGCTCTTATCACTTGCTATCTAGGTTGAATTTTCAAAGCCAAATCATAGAATCATTATAGTCGCAAAAGTCCTCTAAGCTCATCCTGTCCCACTGTCAGCCCAACCCCACCATGCCGGCTAAACCACGTCCCAAAGTGCCACAGCCACACTCTCTCTGAACCCCTCCAGGGATGGAGACACACACACACACCCCCCCCCCACTGCCCTGGGAAGCCTCTGCCAGGGCTTCACCACTCTTTTGGTAAATAATTTTTTCCCAATAGCTAATCTAAACCTCCCATCCCTTCTTACTTGGGAGAAGAGTCCAGCACCCACCTCGCTACAACCTCCTTCCAGGGAGCTGTAGAGAGTGATGAGGTCTTCCCTCCACCTCCTCTTCTCCAGGTTAAACATCCCAGGTCCCTCAGCTGCTCGCAGACCACTGTGCTCCAGACCCTTCTCCAGCTTCACTCCTCTCCTCTGGACACGCTCTAACCCCTGATGTCTGTCTTGTGCTGAGGGGCCTCAAACTGAACACAAGGTATGAGGTACTCTCTTTGTCTCAAGCTGACTTCAGGTAAAGTATTTCAGCTATTTCTCATCAATATGAGGAACAACTGTTTAAAGCACAAATACCATTATTTCTCCTGTGCATCTCACTTGGAACAACAGCTTGAAATAAGACAAGGCCTTCCTATTTCATGTAAATCTGGGCTTCTTCTCTGGCATACACTCCTACAGACCAAGTACCTCTCTGAGATCAGGGAAAGTTGTGTTTGTTGAACCTGTGGCCCAGCCTCAGTGCATGACTGGACTATGCAGGCCTTGCACATGGCCTTGCTGGACCACAAAGACTAAGCAGGGTATTACTCAAAATCACAGCTCCTGGTTAGGATAGTCAGGAGAAGAGTCTCTGCTCTGTTCTCATCAAGCCCTTGCAACATGTTGGAGTTAGACCTGACTACAAAGTAAGTACAGTGCTTATTTTGCTTCCTCTGTGGAACCAGTTACTGCCAAAGCTGACAGTCTGCTACTCCTGTTATCAAACACATCATTAGCACAAGTAGCAAAAACTGTGCTGCAGATCTAATTATAGCAACTCTGCCGATGAGTCTGGTGATACCACACAGTGAAATCTTGCTTCCTGTTTGTTTTTTTTTTTCAGACTGCTTTGTTAAAAACTAAGTCAACAACTTGTGTATAGCCCTCCATTTTCCTCTACCCCCTTCACCACATAAAAAGACCATTTCAATACTTGAAATCAAGCAGTTATTATGGAAAAGCAGAATTCAGGATACAATTTTGATACAATTGTACTTTTCATTTGGTACAGGCAGTATTGTTCTGTCTGTAATGATGTGCGCACACACCACACCTGTGCACTCACACTATTTCTTAACACCCTCATTATTTGACGGCAGAACTGCATCCTATCACTTCATGTTATTCAAGCTCTATTGAGACTAGAGAATTAATAAAAATTCTTCAGTCTTTTCATGACATCACCACTACAGTAAAAGATTAAACCCCACCAACTTATTTTCATGTTGTCGGCTGACATGAAGGACAGTTATTTTCTGCATTTTCTAAATGAAAACTTGAGACATGAGAAGACTGAGGGTTAAGCTAAGATTATTTTGGTGTCCAAGCTAAGATGTCTGGGATTAGACTTTTTTTATAAAGCACTTAATTTTATAGATCACATTACCATTAAAAGCTAAACCACTGACTTCAGTCTGCAGCTGTACGTGGCTTTTCTAGCATCACATAGGAATGATCTGGCAAAGAAAAGGATGGAATTCAATTCTCCAGTGTATTGTTCAACTTTAACTTGTAGAATGTCCCTCTTCCAGTGCTCTTTGTTCTGTATGTTTTCCAGCTTCTACAACAGCTTCTTTTAATAACTCGCCTTGCTTTATCTGTGGAGCACAGTATATGCTGTTGATGGATTGAAGAAGTCTTCCAGAAAAATAACATGGAATCACATAATTAAAAGTTGAATCACAATATATATACAGCAAAAGGGGGAATATTACAGCTGTAGAAGCAATGCCAATTCTCACATAGCCTAACCAAACATTGAATTTGCAGTCTCTTTTGACATAAGGCTTTGCATAAGTGTGCATGTGTGTCTCCACAGAAGGAAACAGAGAAGCACGCTAAGGTTTTACACAGAGGAATTAAAATGGGATGCAAGAGAAGTGAGAGAAGTTGCAATGAGGCAACTGTAAGTTGTGATTAGCACTCAGAAGAAGTTCCAAGTCTCACTTATTCTGTTGCCAGCAGCATTAGGACATATTCTGAAACAGGAAGATGCTAGAAAAAGCTTCTGAATCCTGCTGACAATTTGGATCAGAGGAGAGCAGGCTCTGCTGAGATTTCGGGTCATATTGCCAATATAAGGAAGTGTTGGGTAGAAGGAGCAAACAGGATTGTGGCACAGAAGATGCTGGTGAAAATCCATCCATGACTAATGAGGAGTAATTCCAAGGTGGGACTAGAAGGGAAAATGAGATTTTTCATTAGTGCACAGCACTTCTGAAAGCCACATAGTGTTATCTTGAACTGGAAAGTTAAGCTTGCAAGACACCTAAGAGCAATGATTCCTTTAAGAAGTTTAGTAGTGACATTCAAAGCGTGTTAGGGAGAGGGACAGAAGAGTCGCAGTTGCTCTGTACCTTATCTTATGGTTCAGTAAGTTGTCTTCTTTTATCAGTAATAAATCCCACATTTCTGACTCTAGGGCACCACTTCTGTTCCAGGCTCCAACACAGAAAAGACTCTGCAGAACCACCATGTCATTCCTGGGTCTCTACAGGATGAAAGCTCAGACTGTTATCCAGAAGAGTGGATCTGTTTCTGACCGAGTTCCCCCAAAGGGTATCCAAGATCATCAGGGAAGAGGGTAACAGGAGCATAGGCTGTCACCTACCTGGAAACAGCACTTTAGCCACACTGCTGGAGCAGACTAGGATTAACTTGTGTATCACACGGTACAAGACAGCACAGACACAGAACTGGAGGATCTGTAACCCATATATTTTTTGCAACGTATCATCTATGTGCCCACTCCCAGTACTTGTTTTAATGCTTCTGTACTTTTTTTATTCCCTAGAGGACTCAAATGCTCTAAGAGACCTTGTTTTTCTCAGGATGAAAGAAATTGTACATGAGCTTTATGTTAAATGATTGATAAATATCTGTCCCCATGAATGAATGAGAGGCTTCAGGGATATTAGAATTAATCACAACTAATATAACTTCTCTTTAGCAACTTTTCTCCTCATGTAGGCCTTCTGGAAGGGGCTGTGGCCTAGGGAAAGTGCTTTGGCAGCAGCAAACTGCCCCAGATTGCCCTCTTTCCCCTACCGCAGAAGGATGGACTTCGTTCTACGTCATAAGTTGCTCTATATGAACTCCTAGTGCAAGAAGAGCATGCCCCTGAAGAAGCGTAAAACTTCTGTACATTCAAATCATTTGTGCAACTAGTGACGTGATGGAGGAAGGGTCAGTGCTGAGTGAGAAAGGCTGGGAAGCAGGACTGGGGGCCACAGACCCCATGGAGCTCAGCTCTGACACAAGATGGAGTCAGGCTGCAGAACAATTCTAATCATTATAAAGCAAGTACTCTTCTCCTTACAATAACCGTTAAATTACACATGGCTGTGTGCAGTGACAGAAACAGGTGGTGACACGGTAACCAAAGCAACTGTGCACATGCTTGTGCTGATGGAGAACACAGAAGAGCGTTAGGGCTACCCAAAACCAAGTCTTGATAGCTTCAGGCTCACAGAACATACAGTTACCACACACCAGCTGATACTGTAATACATTGCTTTGAAACAGTTTGCTTCAGCTGAATGATCCAAACCACACTACTTGTACAAAAGACATTCTGAGATTTCTTTCACGTCCAAGGTGCAGCTCCAGGAGGAATACAGAAAGCTTAAAGTGCCAGGTTACACAGCAGGGCTGTCACCACCTATACTAGAAAACATGGTATGCACCTGAAAAATCATCTGGTCCAAAGTCCAAGTGCAAAACTGTGTAAAAAATGGCTGCCACAAACAGACTGAGTTTTCTTCAAACATATTTGATGAGCTGGTACTTCAAGAAAAAACAGCAACAACCACCAAACAAACCTCAAGCATGTATTTTCAAAGACACAGCAACAAGTTCACAGTGCCAGCATGCACTAGTACTTGCACATTGGTCCCTGACACCATTTGAACAGCTGAAAGAAAAATCTTCCCGTGAGTAATGCCAGTCTTGCCTCAAAAATCTCATTTGCAATGTCTAGATCCAGCTTTCCAACAAAACTGATGAGTATTTATTCAACAGCAACTTTAAACTATGTTTTCAACAAACAACTGTTAGCTGTTTCCTTGTGAATTTTCAGTCTTCTGGGAACACACCTCTTGAAGCTTGGCTGCACATCTGTATTGAGCATGCAAAGAAAAGTCTTACTTCGGGGCTTCGCTTATGTACCAGTCATTGAGACTGTCGGAAAAATGTGTCCTTGGAATCTTTCTCCCTGTAGAGACAGGCATATACATAAACAGAAAAGAACATGGGATATTGGTTCCTTACAGTTCTTTTGGTTTAGTTTTCTTTCTCTTGCCTCTCCCCCATGCTTCATTCCATTCTCTGGGATATCGGCTTAGCCTGCTGACTAGAGCATGAGGAGGGGATGGGAGACTTGCAGGCACTTGGGATTTCCTAAAGAAAATCTTTGGCAACTGTGGTTTTTTATTATTTATTTCCTTATTTTTAATTCCACCCCCCTCAAGCTGTCATTCCTTAGCAGTGAAAATGAAAAGCTGCCATTTATGACTGTACAACAATGGAGGCTTCTGCAGGCCACATGGCTCCTGCAGTTTAATTTACTTTAATGCATTTTATATTGAACCAAATGATCTTATTTGCCTTTTTTAATGGAGAGCCTTTAGCATGCAGGGTGGGAGCCAAGCCCCCCTTCCAAAGAAATGATGAGCCCAGCTGCTATTAAAACTTGTGCTCAGCTTGATGTGGCATCACAGCTGATGGGGGAGGAAGGGGATCTTCAGCCAGGTATGCTTCCTCTCCCACTAATTCCCACTGATTACACAGGTGTAAGACTGGAGTCTGATGTTGGGGTTACCTTCCATTTTCTGTTTTTCTCCCCTGTTCCCAAACTCTTTCACTGCCTTCCAGTCCAATTGTAGTCTCTCAGCCTCTCTTGGCACCTCTGTTCTGTGGGCTGGCTTGGAAGTTGGGAAAGCCTGGGATTATTTTGTAAAATTTCCAATGTTCCTTCATCCTTTCGAGGGACTGCTTGCAGAGATATTCCATTTCTGAGGTATTCAAGCTTGGAGAACTCTGGCTTGTTGTATCCCCAAAATACATCAGTCTTAACGCTCTCATCAAGTTTACTGTTCTCTGTATTCAGACTACAAAGATAAACCTCTCTTGCCTTTCAATTCCAGTTTGCATTTCATCTGTTATTAAAGCATGCACTGATGCTACAAACCCAGGATGGTTCCTGATGTCATCTTAAAACAAATGCTGCCCCCTCTGTGCTGGGGCCGTACTGGGAATACATGGCCCAGGTACCTTAGACTGGGAGAACTGAGTGCCGCAGCCCCATTTTTTCATGTGTTCACTGTCAAAATGAAAAGATGCAACTGAGGTTAGAAGAGTTTAGTACTAGTCACTGTTTTCATTAGTGATCTTAGAACCATAGAACGGTTTGGGTTGCAAGAGTCCTTAAAGATCATCAAGTTCCAACTCACCCGCCACTGATGGAACAAAGGAGGTTTTATCACATGTGCAGTTGATGCTAAACTGGTAAAGGCTGTAAATACACCAAGAAGAAAGATTATAATCCAAACTTATCTTGACAGACTGGAGAAATGGTCTGGAAAGCGAAGGGAACTCGGAAGAGTCCAGAAGAGAACAATAAGATACAGAATTAATGATCTCTGAGAGAAGACTCAAACCTTGGTGGTGTTCAGTCTACAGAGAAAACTGACAGGAGAAAAAAAGAAAGTGATCTTGCTCCAATCACAATGGATACAGAGAGGTAAAAGACTTGAAAAAGATATTTGAAGGAGATGCCTCATACTAGAAAGGCTACACCATCATCAGTGAAAACCACACAGTATTCAGAGAAGAGCAGACTCTCAAGCAGCAGTGTGAAAAGCCACACTAGCTTTCAAAGTGCCTTTGAACCTCCAAAATGAGGAAAATATGAAGAGCTGCTCAGGGGTTGATACCAGAATGATCGAAGTCCCTGATATCCTGTCCATGGGCAAGTTTTATCATCTATCACTGACTACCAGCAAGAGGTACTGCAAGGAAGCTCAAGACTACATACCTTTATGCCATTGACAGCTGTGTTGAACTCCATCCCAGACTCTTCAGCAATCTCCACTTCAGGCCCTATATTATGGGGTGCTAGAAGCTTCAGGTAACACCACTTACAAGCAGATGGGGAGGAAGAGTATAATTTTGTATCTGGGTAAGTATTAAGATAGTAACTAACTTCTTGATGAGAATTTGGTCAAAGTTAATGTGACTAAAGTGCAACAGAATTGTTTTAACTGAGAAAGAGTTTACATTAAACAAAACTCATCCGAAGAATAAGACGTGTAGCTTTGAGCTGGCCTGTAGATGTAAGCTGGGCCATCAGGCTCAGGGAAAGAGCTCAGCTATGAGGTTACCAGTTACAATTTCTATGGCATCCTGGGGTTCTCTTCTAGCTCTCCCATCCCAGTTTGTTCTTGCACAATTTGTTACACCAGATCTCATCCCTGCTTGGCTTAGGGGATGCAGTGTAGAGAAGGGGATGAAAATAAATCCAGGTCCATAGTGGTAGGTAACAGCAGCCTCAGATGTCAAGGGACAGTGAGGCTATCAGCAACATCCTAAGACAAAAAGAGACTTAAAAAAAGTGAGGAATATTGCTATCCAGGAAAAGGTATTAAAAATGAAGCATCTGTGCTCCGAGTCATTATAGGCCCTTGACAGATGTGATCTTACCAGCCTCCCACTGTAGCTGCAAATAAAGACCCCTTCTCTTTCTTCTCTCCCGACAAGGATTAATGAGTACTTGGGATAGCTCTCAGACAAGCAAGCAAAGGCTGTGAACCTCTTCCAACACTGCAATTTATCTTGGGAAGACTATTCACATCAGTTTTCCCTCCCTCCCCAGGCTGGATTATGCTCTGACCTAGCACATTAATCTCCCAAAATAAAATAATAATAATAGAAGAAGAAGGGGAAAAAAAACAGCTGGACAATTGCCAGAAATAAATTAATAACCATCTCGAATAGCCCTGCTGTGCAGGAACAAACTGCTCAACTCCCCTGCCACCTATGTCATTTGTAAGCAAAACTATTCCCAGTTTAGATAGCCCCTTAAGTGCCCTGCCTGAGACTTTCAGTGATTAAATCTTGCATCTATACAGCATCTTTCATCCCAACAGCTGCCAGAAAGTTCCTTCACCCAATGAAAATAACACATATTGCCCCATTTGCCACTGAAATGTAGACACTACTAACTGGAAGAAGGGACAGCATGAGCAATCCGTAAGAGTAAACAAATATGAGGAGGTACATAGGAAGTTTCTAAAGTTAGTCTACATGTGATTTTATATACATTTAACCATTTTGTTAAAATGTTTCTTCATCCATGGTCAGAACTTTTTCTGCCTTTTATGGCATCAGTACCTTCAATTTAATACTGTTACATCTTTCACCCCAGTGCAGAGCCAAAGGGATGAGTACTTGCAATTGCTTTGCATTAAATGAAGTCATTTCTGCCTTAGACATATCCGTTTACAGAGGTTAATCAGAAAACAAGTCTTGGAACAAAATCAACCAGGAAAGCAGTTATCTTACTGCTTGTACCCACTCCTTCTCAGGCAGTGCTTACCCCTCTCTCTCTCTCTCTCTGTCTCTGGGCTTGCGGGTAACACCAAACCCTTGCTGAGGTCTGTGATGGCTCAAAAGCCAATGCTCACTACCCAGATGACTTCCTGCCAATGTTTTATCACAGATTTTATTATTTTTATTCTTCCACCTACATTTTCTGCACTAAACATGTTGTAAAGCTGTCAAAGACAAACATCTGCATATCAAGAAGAAAAGACTCTTACCTTTGACTTGACAGCCAGAATGATCTTGGGCAGGGCCACAATTAGGCATTTCAAAGCAATGGTGAGGTACTTCAGTATGAAGTCTGCAATTCCCACTATCCACATCAGGTCAAAGAAGTCCAGCCTCTCAAGGTTGGGTTTCAGAAATATAAGGCTGAAAGGCATGAGAACAAGGCTCAAGTACCAACAAGAACCTCATTTAAGTTTCTTGATACCAGTTGTATCCGCCGCTGCCTAGAGAAAGCCTAGAAACTCCCCTGAACTTTGGTGAAATTCTCAAGGGCAACAGCAATAAGACACACAAATTAGACCCATGGTTCTTCTGGGCCTCTTGATTTTGCCTATTCTTGCCCATTTCTACCAAGGTCAGTAGGTTTGCTGATGAAGACAGGACCCAAACAGTACAAAATGTGTTTCTAATTACTGCAGTCTCCTTAACGTGCAATCCATGCTGTGAAAGAGCCTTTGGTCTAATGGCAATGCCTTTCACCAACAGGCCTGCTCTGGCTGTAAAAGCTTATCCTTGGAGGCCCAAGTCATCAGTAGTTAGGGTTCCTTGGGGAAGTCACGTCCCAGTCAGCCATACTATACCTTGCTCCTGTGAGGCTGGTTTGTCACAAGGCAGAACGACATCAGGGGCAGCAGCCTCTAAAGCTACTTGGGCACATGAAAACAAACTGGTGACTAAGCAAGCGCTGCATTAGACATGGCAGAAAGGTCAGAACTCCAGGTGTGTCCTGCTCTGACAGCGGCTTTCCACTCTGCAGTCCAAGACCTGGGCTGTGTTAATTAGCAACTCATACCTGAACCAAAGATCCAGGAAGGTCGTGCCCCTTACATAATGTTATTGACTGGGCTGAACATTTGCTTGTTAGAGAACAGGAGTCCTGGACAGTAGAATTTCACACAGCAATGGGCAGGAGATATTGATCTGAGCAACAGTGAGAACTGAACCCTACTCAGACTAAAAAACCAGGATTCTTCTTCAGCATATTTACCTACTAAAGCCTCATGGTAGAAAGCAAAAAAACATAACAAAAAGATGGCAAAAGTAAAATGACCAACCCAGAATGAAAAGCCTGAACATGAATTTAAAATACTCACAACACTGGCACAGCACAAGAGGTAAAATTACATCCTAAAAACAGAAACAGAATCAGAGACTTTACTACTATTCATGCACTAAAAACAAGCAAAAGTAAATAAATCAGGAAATGAAAAACAAGACAGAAAGAAACAAAACTTGAGCAGCTATTTCTAATCTGACAGGCCAGCCTCATGAAGAGCCACTGCTTCCCACACCTGCTCTTTATGTTCAGTCACAGTGGTCAAATTGGAAATTCAGAAGTCCCACCATAAAAAGTATTCACCTTGTTTCCATACATAAGAAAACTGCCAAGCATACATGTTTCAAGCAGCGATGCTGTAGCAGATCATCACACTCTGGCCCACTTAGACCCCAGTTATATCATTTATTGACAGGAACATGGTCCACTGGTAGAAGCGACACACACATTCTTTTCCTCCAATGACAGGTATCACAAAGATGTAACCAAGATGCCCTCAGTGTGTACACTTCCTCCCCAACTGTGGGGAGAAGCAGGCTTCCCTCTTGTCCTCCCTGGCCTTTACCACCCACTTCCACCACGGACAAGACGGAATTTGCTTACCTATTGTACAGCTGCTGAGAGCTGAACGTGTAAAGCAAGTACAGGGTGTTTCCAGTGAGAAAGGCTAGGATCCAGAAGACAACCAACACTGACCTCTTCTCCTGACCAAGAACAAGAAGCAAAGATAAATTCAAAGCCTCATGGCTGCACTGAGACTTTAACTGCTGAAAAAAATGCAAGGCCAGCCCAGGGGACACGAATATACAACTAAGTGTGCAATTAGTTTATTTACATTGGACTAAGACTCAAAAATAGGCTGTTAGACAAAGACATGTATAAACACAAGCAGAAATGGCTCTCATTACCTTTACAAACAAAGTTACTTCAAAGAAATAAATCAAAATACACTGGTGGAAATGATAGCCTTATGGGCAGAACAAAGTTTTCAAAGTTGGGATCTTTCTTGAGACATCCGAAATCTCCTGATATTTAAAATGCAGTTTGACAAGCAGATAAAAAACCCAATCAGTTCCATATTTGTACTACAACTCTGAGCTGCCACCTGCCTGGGACAACACTTCATGAAAGAGGTGTTTTACAAACAGACCCAAAGTCAATTACAAGCAGGCTTAGCTAAATCAAATGTAACATAACCCATCCCCACATGCAGTGGAGATGTTATCCGAACATATATCAGTTCTAGAACACACTTTTTTTAAATTTAAGAAATAATTAAAGGCCAAAATAAGTGCAAATTTTGCATTTGAAAAGACAGGAACATTATAAACAGAAGCTGCATGGCAGGAGACCTTGTCTTCGGTCCTGACTCAGTGCAGTTTTGGAGAGTAAATTTTACTCCTGGGAGGGGAAAAACACCCAGCAATTTTCTTGTAAGCTGATTTATTAAGGAAATAGGTCTTCAACAGCCAGAGACATTAGGTTGAGATTTAAAGCAGGCAGATTAAGGGGCACGCTGCTGGAAAGACAGAGGTGCAAAGTGCAAGGCAACATCAATCTATTACATGATTGCGCAATTTATCTCTTCATTCAGCATTTTATCACATTTATTCACACTGCTGCTGGTAGATACAAGTATACACTTGTGCCACTGCTGTCAGTTTTAAGAAAAGCATTTCTAGTCTTGTGCTTTTAGTGGTGTTGAAGCATTCTGCTGACACTGGCAATCATAAGGTCTGAAAAGATCTGCTGGTTTCTTTATATTCTAAGCATATTATCAACAGAGCATTAAGATACTAAAGAGCAATACATCTACAAAACCTTTTGGCTGAACATCCCAAAACAGAATCCAAATGCTAACAAATTAAATCTCACCATTAACTAGTGAAATAGGTGTCAGCATCTCTATGAAATAGGTTTCAGCATTTCTGCTGTAAATGGGAAACTAAGGCACAAAGAAGCACTCGCAGATGCACAGCCAATCAGTGGCAGAACCAGAGGAAGATTACACTACCCCTGACTTCTCATCTCTTTGTTCTACTATGCCACGCTTCCACAAAAGAGCATGATGGAAACTGTGGGAGAACATCAATGGGGAGAAGTAGGAAGAGGAAGCGAGGATTATAGCACAGTGTTCTTATTCTGACAGATCTGTATCCATACAGTGGCATTCACTCCTACACTGCAAAAGAAGGTTCAACGTAGACATTGTTTAGTGTACAAAGAGCAATGCTGACTGGGAACATAAGAGAGTAAGATGCTGTCCTCACCTTCAGAGCAACCTGCTCTCGGAGTGTTGAGTTGGCATAGGCGAATGTGCTGGCCATACCAATGCACACAGCAATTCCTGCAGGAAAAGACACTGTCACAAGATGTAAGGCTTGGCAGGAGGACCTTCAGTCCTAAACCACTTGATGTCAGCATTTCAAACTTAGAAAACAACTTACTGGCTGATTTTCTGAATGTATTTGGAGTTAAAATATATAGGCAACTAAACCAGGGCAGTCTGGGCTCATGTAATAAGTTAAAATTCAAGCTAAGGGCAAATAAAGCTACTGCAGTGAGCATCTGCCACCCAGCCGAATACAGACACTATCCCAATGTCAGGTTCTGTGCTGAAGTAGAACAGAAGTGCTGCAAGTTATAGCTGCAAACAAAACTCAGCTAGATGACAGTATTAGAACAGAAGTTCAGTAGCTCATAGAAGACAGGGCACACTATCAAAACCATACAGCATACCAGGCACAAAGAGCAAGATGTTGCAGACATGAAACAATGGCTGTTTTGGGGGATACTGGCAGAGCTGTAAGTAGCAAACAGAACGAAAGAGGATCCTCAGATTTGTCACACATACAGCTTCAAAAAGGAGTATTAGAGGAGCAGATTTTACATGACCACTGAGAGGATGAAATACTCAGGTACCATTAAAAAACCTGGATAAATATATTCTTTAGGGAACTCTGAAGATCTCAACTGTAAGATGTAACTGCTGATGCTGTCTGGCTTGATTTGACAACTATCAGCTTTCCATCTGTACAGTGTCTCCTCCCTCTGAACCCTTCAGTGCTACAAGAAGTTGGTCACTAATTTAAGGTATCTCCATCTCTCCTAGAGAAAATTCTGAGTCAGAAGCCTTGGTAACATCCTCAGCCCCTGCAGCAATGTCAAGAAGACATAAGGAAAAGGTACAGGACCGATCTCCCACAAGTCAGGGCGGGGAACAGATGGCACTGATACAGATGAAAACAACTTGGATTGAAAGCAGGGTGGATTTGTCAAATGTATTATCTCATGCATTTGATTATGTCCCCTCCATGCTAGACTACCTCTAGACACTGTCACCTGGATAAATATATCAGGCACCACCGCATGATAAAGCTTCCTAACCATCCTCTAATACACTTACAATCCAGAAAGGACAAAGACTTACCAAGCTTATGCTGGAAACAAACTTTAGCCAGGAGGATCAATATGAAGGGAAGTCCCTTCTGCAGCCAACCGATCACAGCTTTTAACTCTGAAAGAGCTGGGGCTGGAGTCCCAGCTTGTTCATCACTGCCTTCCTCAATGTGCCCATGGCGATCTCCTCCAGCCATGTGCAGTAGAGATGAACCTCGGTGATGGCCATGGTGGAAATGATGGGACGACTGCCGGTGGTGAAATGGGGCTCCTTCTGTACGACCAGTCCCTTCCTCCCTCGGGGCTGGCATCTGAATGAACACTTCCCCACCTCCTGCTGAGGAGCCCAGAACCAAACCTGCCTGGAATGGTGCAGCTGTGATGGTGCCTGACGGGATACCTGCCAGGCCTGAGAATAGCTGCTGTGGTGAGGAAGCTTCAGCCTTCAAACTTTCAAAAACTCCACTTTCATCCACACTGGTTTCAGAACTGACTGTTTGGCTCCGGTTTCTGCGGTGGACAGAGATCAGAGAAAAGTGATTAATCAAAATGAGTGCCTCAGAACTTCACAGTCTTTAAGCCCAGCCCTGACTGTAGTCATTCAAGGGTTCCTCACGCACTATCAGAATATACTGGTCTTCAAATGACAGATGTTTTTTCCTCTATTTGCTTTGGAAAGTCACAGCTGCAGAACTAACTGCTGTAACCAGACTCCTAAGATAAGATCAGAGCATTTCTAAAGGTCTGATCAAAACATACCAGTTCCTTCATCTAAGAAACTGAGTTCCCAAACACCCCCTTCTCTTTCAGAGGAACCAAAGAAATAATACAGCTGATACTAAATTCATCATCTTCTAGAATGATTTTTAATATTTAAAGAGAAACATACCAACCCACATGTAACTTTAGACAGCACAGCCAAGGCAGGTCACATTATATACAAACAAATTAATCAAGCTAACTTAAAGAAATGACCTGCCCTCAAAATCTTCCATCTTTATTTAGGGATGATTGCTACTTGCCTACAGATGCATGATGCAAATGGAAGACAGAGCCAACTGGATAAAAGAAGTGTTGAGAGCTGCTTGTGTGTCCCTGACGCAACAAATATTGTAAGTGAAAGATGTGCTCATGGATCAAGAGAAATTGTTTTATTTTTATATTCTTGGCAAACTGGGCATGGGTGTACCTGAATTACTGGGAAGAATGTGATCTGGCACTGATTCTTTCCTGAGCTTGTTGGATTACAGCCACATTCCAAAAAGAAAGTCTTAAATATCTTTATCTTAATACCAAAACAAAAAGACAATAGGCCTAATAACCAAAAGAAAATGGGCTTTCTTCACCCAAACTCTATACTGTGGCACTGAAATGAATACATGGGAAGTTCAGGTGACAGGGAACAACAGAGGTAACAAACAGAACAATCACCAGGCAGTAAATGCCTGGCAGACAGCAAATACTCTGTAACTTGCAAAAGGAAAGAAAAAATACAGCCAGCAAGAGGCAAAGCCCAGAAATAAGGCAAGTTGCAGAGCTTCAGTCTCTCTTGATTTTAATCCTCAGAGATCTCCAACTTCAGAGGTAGTTGAGACAGCACGTGCAGGGACATACAGGGCCCTTAACCCTCTCTCTCCCATGGGTCCAAAAGCCTTCCCAGGTGTCTTACAAGGCACAGAGCGCTGCCTTTCACATCACTCTAGAGACAGCTTCAAACCTCACTGGGCACACCTCCCCCATAGTAAACTCCTAATAAGGTTTTTTTATAGCCACGCCTCGATCCCAATGTCTCTCCACAGGCTCCAGCAAGGAATCAAGTCAACAAGACACTGCACACCTCTTTTTGGTGCAAAATACTCATAAACTAGATCTTGGATTTTACACCTAACGTTACAATTCAGGGATATAGACACAAGACAGGGACATAATGTGACAGTATTTACATCTGAGAACACAAAAACCCAACGGGGTGGAACTCTGTTACAGATAAAGATAAAAGCATTGTTTGGAACAATACTACTGGGATACATGACTATGCTTTCAGCAGGAAGGAATTAATCAGGGACATATTTAAAAACAAATAAACAAGAATGGAATTCTGAGTCTGCTGACATTAACAGAAGTGAAGACCAGTGGCAGCAGCATTTCATGCTACAGTTAGGAAACCTTCAGCCTAAGTTACTGACAACATGTATTTACCCTGGTAAAAACAGAAGCATTTATAAAAAACAGTTAGCATTACTGTGCTTATCTTTTATGTTCCATAACGAATACCTATCCTGAATATACGTTAATCATTCAAACAGATCTGAAATCCCTTACATGTTTGTACAGACTCAGAGCTCTACACTGCAGATGAGAGGGCCCATACAACATCTTAGACCCCTCAAGCTCCAGGCTTGTCTGCTGATACAAAACCCACAGAATGCGTTGAGGCTTGTGACTGACACAGGTTGTAACAGCTTGGACCATGCAGTAAAAGCTGAAGACGGCTCTCTTTTTGCCCCCAAAATTCAAGAGTGGTACCACGCTAGAAGTTGTCATGACATCCAGCTTCACCCTGCTTACAGAACCACTACAAAATATTTAGCAACCTCTTGTGATCACAATCTTTCACTTACTCAGAGAAATGAGATTTGTTAGTTCCATCTTTGTCTTACAGTAATTAGATTAGTTTCTTCTTTAGAAAAAAAAAAAAGTCAAGCTCTAACCCTGAGGAAGCACAAGGGAATATTTAGTGCCAGAACAACAACAGTGGCAAGCCTCCCTTGCTGCTGCTGTAATTACAGAAATGAATCAGAGGTATTTTACATCTAAATATTCACGTACACAAAGCCAGATACCAACTCTGGGATGCTGTAAAAGATCATCCACAATCTTTATAAAATACTAAGTCTTAGTAGGTGGGAATTGCAGTCTAGCAGAATTTTTAAACACGTCAATACTAGCAACAATAGCCTGTGTTCATACAGCTCAATCTGTTCAGATTGACAGCATTCAGGATCCCCATGCGACTGTACCAAGAATCGCTCTTCCAGAGTTCCAAAACATCCTGCCTGTACAAAGCCAATTGTCTCCACGTGTGGATCACCAAACCTGAAACGCTACGGTTGGCAGCAGTCAGCAATTGACTTGAAGGCGAATAGTCGATCTGTCTCCAAACTCTCTAAACTGGAGCAGAAAGCCTGGCCGCAGTACATGCACAGGAAGCATAAGCCTTTCTCAGTTTTGAGCTTTCGTCTTCCAAAACATACCATACGCTTAAATCAGAATATGAGGAAAATGATAGAAAAAAAGGAGAAAGATGTACCTTTCAGGAGGAACGTTGTCAGTGTTGCTGCTATGCCGTCTCTGCATTTTCCTCAAAACCTTGAAACACAACACGCTCAACATTAACGTTGTAGGCCAGTGATTCCCAGCGTGACTGCTAACAACAACCCGCAGAGTCCAAGGGCTGTGACACCCACTCAGCTGGCAACATGGCTGGCATGAACCATTTGCTTCTATGAAAGAGCAGCTCAAGCTTGCATTTGTTTCTTGGCACGCTTGTGAACAAACAACTTTCAAAGACGTAAACTGATTTCTGTGCAGGGCAGGAACTATTCAGATTCCCCTGTGCAGTGTGTGGCAGTCACGAGGAGCTTACACCTCTGAGATGACATCTTCTGATGAAGGACTCGAGGACAACTAACAGGGTCGCTCTTGATATGATAGCAGAATTGACAAATGCTTTCTGGAAATGAAATCCCTTCTTCCTCTTCTGAAGAAACTTGCTTTGTAAAGCAAAACTGAGAGGAAATAGAGAACATGTACCATTTTTTAATGCAAAAATACCATCAGGTCATGACACCATTCTTTTAAATAAGCAACCCATCCCTTCTAAACCACACGAATGCCATTAGCAAACTCTGCACAATAGTCATAAATAACACGCACATATGCAAAAGATCATGTGTTCCTGCTCCACTAAGAAACTGGCAGTATAAATAAAGTACTGAACAAGAAATGAAAAGTCACTGTAATTGTATTAGCTTTGGGAACTCCTTCTAGAACAAGGAGGCAAGTTCTTTGTTTAGTTATTACTTGCTTCCAAGTGCTGAGTTATAAGGAAACAGCCTGAAACACATTAGACCTTTTAAAAATAAAGATAATTCAAAAGCAAAGAAGCACGTAGAATCATCATCATGAAGGTACAGCACACAGCACCTGGCAAACAGTCTTACACTGTTTAATGTTATATTAGTTATATAAAACCTGAGGAATGAGTGGGTTTTGCAAGTGGTTTGTCCAGGTTCCCACAGGCATCTAATAGAAAATTTAGAGTGATTTCCTTGAAATATTGAAGCCTGATCTTACTCAGCCCTAAACTACAGTAGCTACGGAGTAAAACGTAAAAGGCTCTAAATACTACTGAATATAAAAAGTTACGCCATTATTTATAACATTTCAAAGAGAATGAAATGTCTGTAAATAAACATGCAACCCTGTATCTGTAAAGGCACAATGGTTCTGAGAACGTTGCCTCACTGGCCATAAGCAGAGGAATGGAAACTGAGAAGTAGCCAATCTGGAATATTTCTTTTCCCCCCTCCATATTTTGACCTTTACAGTCATTCCTTTCAGATGATCCATTAAATTTTATCCCTTAATAAAGCCCAAATTGTGCAGTCCACAGCGGACAAGCAGAGACTTACGTTTACCACATGTACCTGCAGTAAAGGCACACGTAGTTCGCTCAGCCCTATGTTACAAACCAGTGAAAGAAGGGGTATTTCAGTTAAATCACACAGGTAACTACTGAATTTGTGACAGGATGAGAAAAAAAACCGTTAAAATTTTCAAAAAAAAGAGAAAGACTCTGGGTTTGTAACATCCCATCTCATGGAGAGAACTGTCCTCAATCCCAGTGTTGTCATTGCTGACAGAGAACACAGGTTTTAATATGCGGTGCCACCTCTCGACAGCCCCTTGACAGGTTAGGAGTGGGATTTGACGATTTGCCCCTACCCGCATCTCCATCCCCCTTCCTATCCGCACTTCATTCCTCACATCCCGCTCCTAACCTCCCCCTTCCGCTCCTCTCCCCAGCATTTTCCCCCCTTCCCCTTAACACCCTCTCCCCCCTCACACCCCGCCCCTCCATCTCCATCTCCATCTCCATCTCNACCTCCCGCCCCTCGGCGCCGCTTCCGCCGCCCGCCCCGCCCCAGGAAGCGCGGGCCCGTCGGCGCGGCCATGGTGCCGTGCGGGGCTGTGCTGTGGCGGCGGCTGCTCAGGAAGCGCTGGGTTCTCGGCGTCGTCTTCGGGCTGTCCCTCGTCTACTTCCTCAGCAGCACCCTCGGGCGGGTCAGTGCCTCCGCCGGGCTCCCCCGGGCAGGGCGCCGGAGCTGGGAGCGAGCTGGAGCCTCCGGGGTTGCCGGCGCTGCCGCTGCCTTTGACAGCGAGAACGCTTGGAACTGCCTCGAAGGGGCTCGGCCTTTCTTCTCTAATACTTCTTGTGGCACGTAGTTCCCCTAGCGAAGGACTCGGAAAGGAGAAGCACCCGTGCCCGCAGTCGTTTAGAATCGTGGTTGGACTCGATGATCCAGTGGATCTTTTCCAACCTGGTGATTCTATGGGATAGTTTGGGTTGGAAAGGACCTTAACGATCATCCAGTTCCAACCCCCCTGCCCTGGGCAGAGACACCTCCCGCTGGAACATGGATGTATTTAACATACTCTGTGCTCCTTGTGTGGTTGTAGTGACTGAGTCTGGCTGCATTAGGGGAGCTGATGGGGAGCTCGCACGCCCCTATGTTACCTGATTGTGTCGCTTACCAGCTGTGGGCAGCAAAAAGAAAGGGGCTGCCAGGTCTCAAGCTCCACCAGGGGAGGTGCAGGCTGGACATCAGGAAAAAGTATTTCACAGAGAGGGTCATTGGGCATTGGCAGAGGCTGCCCAGGGAGGGGGTTGAGTCATCTTCCCTGGAGGTGTTTAAGGGACAGGTGGATGAGGTGCTGAGGGATATGGTTTAGTGATTGATGGGAATAGTTGGACTCGATCCAGTGGATCCTTTCCAACCTAGTCATTCTATGACTCTATGATTCTAGGTCCCGCATTACCTACTCCATCCACATTCCAGTTTACAACTACCACACATTTTTAAATGTGTGTGAAATGTGGGTCAAAACTGTGTATAAAAAGCAATGAGACCAGGAGGGCAATGGAGGGGATTGTCCCCTCTGCTTCGCTCTCATGAGACCCCATCTGGAGTTCTGCATCCAGCTCTGGAGTCCTTAGCATGGGAAGGACATGGAGCTGCTGGAGCGAGTCCAGAGGAGGCCTCAAAGGCCCAGAATACTTCACCTATGAGCAGAGGCTGAGAGAGTTGGGTCGTTCAGCATGGGGAAGACTCTGAGGGCACCTTATTACAGCCTTTCAGTACTTAAAGGGGCTGATCAGAAAGATGGGGACATACTTTTTAGCAGGGCCTGTATCAGGTAATACAAGGGCTAATGATTATAAACTAAAAGAGAAGTTTAAATTAGATATTTGGAAGAAGGTTTTTGTGTGGGTGGGGAGGCCTTGGCCAAAGCTGCCAAGAGAAGTCGTGGCTATTCAGTCCCTGGAGGTGTTCAAGGCCAGGTTGGATGGGGCTTGGAGCAACCTGATCCAATGGGAGGTGTCCCTGCCTGTGGCAGGGGGTTGGAATTGGATGGTCTTTAAGGTCCCTTCCAATCCAAAACATTCTGTGATTATGTAATGATTCTGCAATTGCAATGATAAGAAGGAATGTTTGGGTGCATTGCTGTCTCTCTTTGCAGGAAGAACGGACAGTGAGAGATCGGAATCTCCTCCAAGTGCAAGAACATGAGCAGCCAATCCTGTGGAAGGTGAAGTTCAGTTCGGGTAACAACAGTCAGCTGAGTAACCAGTGCAGGAACTCTGTGCAGGGGAAGCTCCTCATTACAGATGAACTGGGTATATTTGATACTAAGAACTTATTCTGTGTATCGCAGTGTCATATGATTTTTGGTGTGTCTGTTGTGGATGACGCTTCTTAGGAACAACTCCCCCTCATTAAGGCCTTTTTACTGCAGAGCCTCAGCTCTTGGCACTTCAGCCTCAGACCGAGTTAATGATGCTGTGGCTGCAGAAGCTGCTGATGTGATTCTGTGCATGGCAGGCTGGGGTCCAGCTGGGCTTGACTCAGTACCTAACTCAGCTCTATGTCCAAGTGTTAATTTAAAGAATTTCTAGTGAGGACTTAAGTCAAATGGAGGGGGGTCATCATCTACTAAGTGATGAATAAACCTGTTCTTAAGTCACGTGATTCTTACTTTAGATTTCTATAGAACATGAGAAGGCGTACATCTTACCAGTTGTTCTTACTGTTTTTGTTTTCTAGGCTACATCTGTGAGAGAAAGGACCTGCTGGTCAATGGCTGTTGTAATGTCAATGTGCCCAGTACGAAGCTGTACAGCTGCGAGAGCTGCCTTCCCAATGGCTGCTGCAGCATCTACGAGTACTGTGTTTCCTGCTGCCTGCAGCCCAGTAAGGTGTGTTGACTCTTCTGCTTTTCAGATGTTCTCAGCTGCTCAGGTCCCTCTGTGGCTACAAGTGGTTGTTTGTGAGGAGCTTTTTCCTTAGCGGGGACAGTTCCTTTTCTTGGAAGGATGAGGAAAGCCTGCAAGGACTGCATGGCAAGCAATAAATAAAGCTTTAAAAAAATCATTCTTCTCACCTTTCAGGGGAAATATCATGAGCCTTGTGAAGTGTTTCCGGTTTTGGGGAATTGCTTTTGCTGAAGGGAAATGATTGCAGAAAATCTATTCCAGCCAGCATCAGTTTTGCAATTAGCACTTCCCTGTGTTCTGTTACATTCTCCTCCTGCTGCTGGGGGTTTTGTGATCTATTTCCCTATCAGTCCTTGCTAGAAGTTCTGCGTTGAGATGCTTACTGTTCCTCTGCTCCTTGAGCTGTGTAGGTTAAGGTGGGCTTTGATTTCTCCTTATTGAAGTACGATGTTTGTGGTTTTTCTTTTGTCTTCTTTTTGGCTCACCACTTCAGCAACATCTTCTGGAACGTTTCTTGAACCGGGCAGCTATAGCTTTCCAAAACCTCTTCATGGCAGTGGAAGATCGTTTTGAGTTGTGTCTGGCAAAATGTAGGACTTCATCACAGGTAAGACACAGTGTTGGGGTTGAGACACACAGGTACATGTCCAGGGCTCAAAAATGGAAAAAAAAATCCCAAAACTGCCCTTTGAAATTGGGGCTTGGTTGTACAAGTGGTTGGTCTGTTGTGCTTGCATGCACACAGGTGTTTTCATAGACACAGAAGCTATCGCTGAGAGTTCTCTGAAGGCAATCCTCTGATTTTCAAGGTGAAATAGTAAAATCAGCAGAAAGTAAAGGGTGACGTGTGTATTTGGGGCAAGGTGAGTTGTACACTCTCTTTAGAAAGGAGGAACTTAACTGGAGACATACTGGCCAAGCTCAGTGTCCAGTGAAGATCTTGGATGAGTTCTGGGGAAGATCATTTAAGCATGAGAACAGTGAGAGTTGTTCTGGCAGCTTCAGAATGCTGTTTAGGGCTCATGTTTAGAGATGCCATATGCAGGTGATGTGTATAGTAACTCAAAGGATGTTGTCACTCTTTTGCTTTTTAAGATTAGAGGTGGATTGTTCTTACCCATGTGATTTTACTGGAAGTTTTGGTCTAAGCAGGCATTGACTATCTCACAAAGTGCTGTTGGATATGTCCTGCAGATTGAGTATTTAATATGGCAAAACAAAGAATGTAAGTCCAAATGTCTTTAAAAATGTTGGGGTTTTTTTTCACCCATGTTGTCTGAACTCTAGATTTATCAAGAAAAATGCACGCCTCTCAAGTAGCAACTTGATTATGCCTGTCTTACTTAGGATGCTTGACAATGCTGTCTAAGCATATATAACTTTTTTGAATATTGAATCTGTTCCCAGCTACCTGGGTAGTCTGAAAAGGAGGTTATGGGTATGGTTCAACACTAAAGTGCTGTAACAAAGCAAATGTCTTTTATGCATTGGGAGTGTAGGGTTGTTTGGCTCTGGATCATACACTAATGTATAGAAGAATTTGGGAAATATTTTGCATACGTGTGAGTGCTCTGAGGTTTGGCCCTTGGTGAAGAAATGTATTGTTTCAATATGGGTGTGTTGTTAAAGCTTCTCCTCTTTCTAACAGAGCGTGCAGCATGAAAACACCTATAGAGACCCAATTGCAAAATACTGCTATGGCGAGTATCCCCCAGAGCTTCTGCCTGTTTGAAAGCTGCATGTTCTAAACAACAAAGGGAAAGAACTGGAGACAAGAATTCAAAAGAGCAAGACAAGAACTGTTTCTTTAGAAGAGCCTCAGCGTAAAAGACTTGTGTGGTGTCTCTGGGAGCAAACCCAGAGATGTGAAGTGTAAGCAAGAGACAAGTTCTCTGGGACCGTATCTCGCATTCTTCAGTTTGTTACACATGTGCTTTCAAGTACCAGAGTATTAATGCTTTCTTGGAATACTTCCTTTAAATTTCAGGAATCATGGAGTCGATCTAGGCTATAAAACGTCATAGGGAAAATACCTAAAGAAGCTTTGCAGCTGTACGTGGAGGTTCAATTGTGTCTCTGCAGTCCAGAGGCTTTCTAGAGTGCTGGTAATTGGAGGATTTTAGCTTTTAGAGTGTAAAGCATGTCTGTTGTGCTTTTCTCTCTGGAACACTTCTCGACATGCATGGTGTATACTGCATATGTAATTATGAATTATTTATTCATTTTATATGGATTGCTAGCTGAAAATATTGATGCTTCACATAGCTTGTCGTTGATGCTTTTCAGTCCCTGTTTTATTATGTCAAATAGAAAGGATATTTTAGATCCTCACTAAAATTGATTTGGTTTCTTTTCCTCTTTAGTCTAAAGGAATTGTATTTGGATCGATCACTACAGTGTTTCACTTCTTCATGGTGAGCTTAAAGCATTCAGAACTCCAATGGAGTTGTTACTCTGTCCAAGTCCTGTTGTGCAAGAGAAGAGCAGGGATCTGCCAAGAATGGGATGTTTATTGTAAACACTTCCATTTTCACTCTGCAACAGTTTCCTCAAAGAGGAGTCTTAGTCGTATGAAGAGCTCCCTGCTAGTCCATTTTCTGGCAGGGAACACTGAAGGCTTGTCTGCTTGAACTTGTTTGGGCCCTGCTAGTTCAAATGGACTTCACTCCTGGTTGTGCAGGAGGCCAAAGGTTGGGGTTGTTCTAGGATTTCAGTTTAATGATGTCCTTGTGAAGTAATTAGAGTGTCAGAACATGGCACAAGCTCTCCTCTGAGGACAGCTGTGTTGCATGAGCTCAGTTAAACTGCCATGATGTTTTTTGAATTTCTCTTTGATACACTTGCTACTCTAGAACTTTGGTCTGATCAGAATGGTGTTAGAACAGAGTTGGTTCTCCCACAATTTCTCTTAGCTCTATAAAGTTGCTATTTAAACTGCCTCCTTAAGGCCACTCAACACAGAAAAGGTGAGTAAAGAAGCTGTAAAATGCTGAATAAATTTGTTCTCCTGCTGCAAGTCACTGAGTGAATCCAAGTGCTAGAAAAATTGGTCTGGTTTTTTGTATGCAGAACCTTGTTTCTTTTGTTTTTACCCCATCCATCTCCTCCATGACTTTGAGTTTATGTGTGCTTGTTTAAACTGACACTTCCTATTCCCTTTCAGAAATAAAGCAATCTACAGAGACTTTAAAAAAAAAAAAGTGCAGTGGTAGAGTATTCTTATGTAAAAGATCTGTAGAATGCTGTTGCAATTACATGTGATGTAAACAAGAAGTAGTGTTGCCAGCCATCTGATAAAATCCACTTTCATTGTTTTCATTCTTCTTTCCCAGAAGTCATCAAGTGAAATAATGGTTCCGTCAGCAGATTCTCTTGAAAATCTTGTTTTTCCAAAAGCTTAAAAGCTTTAGCACTAGCAGTTTACCCAGCTGAAAATTTCTCCCCTTTGCTGCCATCCTATGGCAACTTGCTGCAGCAGACAGGATGTGGTGTGGAGATTCAGTGTGAAATGCTGTCTCCAGAGGGTAGCAGAGGTTACTTCTCAGTGTTAAACAAATTCTTCACCCGTGTTCAGTTCTTCCTGACTTTTCCTCAGGGAAGGCCATCAGATTGGTCTATAATATCGTTGCTGCTGAGATGTCTTTGAGCACTTCATGTTCTTGCACCATGACTGATGAGGTCAAGAGACTGGTGGCTTGCTCCTGATTTCTCGTCCAATGTGGTATTATTTCCCTAGCAAGTCTTACCACCACTTGAAATGGTAATTATACAAAATCATCTTACTGAATTTGGACAACATTAGTGGGAATTCCTGTTCCCTTTCTCTCCTAGAAAAAAAACAAGATGTGATCTGAAGTGCATTGTGACCGTTGTCCATTCAATGGGACAGAAACTGCATCTTCCCTCCCTAGTTGTTGAGCTGTTCAATGAGTGTCTGTTCTATGTGTTAAATCATTAAAAATGTATCTATGTTCCAAAACACTACTTGTTCTTGTGTCTTTCCTTGAACTACAAAGCAACTGTATGAAAATGTAAGTTTGAAGAATGCAGTGAAGAGGGACAATAATTTGAATGTGTATAATAAAGGCAAGAAAGTAGAGGCAAAAAGGAAGCCTATTTAATTTCAGCCTAAGAAAAGAGCATGCTTCTTTTGGTGGTGCACAGAAAGGTCTGCTGGCCCTTTGCACAAGTAGATTGGGCAGGGAAAGGAAGGCAATGATTGCTTCAGGTTGTGAAGATACAGTGAGAAATGTCGAATCTGAGCTTTCTGGTAATACGTCTGTGGTTTAAGTGATTGCAAAAAAAACCAACAACCTGGTGATTTGTGGTTGTCAGTGTCTGTCTGACACGTCCTGTTTGTCATCTAAGAGACTCAGGCTGTTGACTTGTGTTTGGCAACAGATTTAATGACAGTGCTTGATGGAGCAACTAGCTCTGCTTATCTGCACTCAGGTCAACACTGGGGATAATTGAATGTGTTTTGTACTCCTTGTTTTCTGTGGTTTACCAGAATATTAATGCTAGTAAGAAATGGTAGCAGCTGATATCTAATGAGGAACAGGTATAGTATTTGGCTGTACCAACTTGGAAACAGTAATTTATGGCAGAAGGGCAAGGCAGTAACTGCCATCTTCAATGAATTTAAACTTGAGCCTTTGGCCTTTAAAGAACCTGCTGTACTGCTCTACTGGGATGGACTGAAGAAGTGGGTAAAAACTGTTATTGTGGTGGGCTGGAGTTCTGAAAAGGCAAAAAGCTTCTGGCTGGAGGCTGACACTAAACAGCTGATGAGTTGGGATCATGGTTTCTGTATTCTCATGATCTCATTCATTGCTGTGGCAATTCTTTACTCTGTCTCCTGTTTATGTGCAGGCTATAATTGCGCGGTGAACTTTTAAACAAACTGTTAGGACTCAATTTTGCAATATAAAACACTAAGCACAGCAAATCCTGAACATGAGTCTTCATTCCGATGTGCTTTTAAGAAGCAAATGCCTTTTTTACTTCCCTTGTCATTTAGCTGGACAGGCTTGAGCTCTAGGATTTGTTCTGTCTTGTGCTAGTCACTTAAGCTGCAAAGACGCTAGATCCTTTAACCTAGCACCATAAAGTGGTATTTGTTCTTTGGTTATTCTAGTCAAGGAGAGCTGGGGGGATGTGAAAAGGAATTTTCTAACTCAGCAAGTTCCACAAAAGATGGAGTTCAGCGAATTATTGTTGCTTTAATAAGAGCCCTCTGCATTTCTTTATGACCCGAGGCAAACAACTAACTATATGCAGAGAGGGAAAAATGCCAGCTTCAAAACCTGCAGGGAATGATGGGTAAGTACTTAGTTCTTAATTTCTGATCCGTGTCTAATTAAACAGGCAGTTCTATCCAATATTTTTTGTCAAATAAGGCAGACTGGTAGCAACATGCATATTGTCTATGTGTTTTTTTCCATTTTTAAGGCAGTCTCATGGCCACAATTTTTTCTTAGAAATCATGGTCCTTAGTAGATTAGTCGTATAGGTCTTAAGCAAGAATTCTCAGGGCGCCTTCAGATTGAAGCATGTTTGTTGCTGTGGTCTGCTGTTTCGCCTGTGGTAAAATAGCACAAAGTTGCAGAGTAGAGAAAATTAAGAAATTAATTCTGGCTGAAAAGCTTGCCTTGTAGAAGCTTTTCCAGTATGCATTTCAATTAAGGGGATAGAAGGCCACAAGCTATAGCTGCAAATGGAATGGGAGGCAAGTCTCAGATTTTCTAGAGATGAGATAAGAGTACAAACAAATAAATTGTAAACAGTTGAAATGAGGACTAGCACCTGATTGCCTGCTGATTTAATGGTGTCTTCCAATAAAATCCAGCTGTCATTTATCCTGTACATTTTCAGCCTCTCTGCATGCACCTACAAACTAAGGCACACTAACAGGAATCGAGGTGAATGGAAGCCTTTTGTCAATTGTCTGCATTCTTTTCCTGTCCTGCACAAAATCTGTCTAGATTTTAAACTGCTCAGAGCAAAAAGACATCTCTACATTTGTAGATCTTATGACTTCTGACCGTGGCCTCACCTTGAGCTTTTAATGTACCTATTGCTATGAATAATACATATCTTACACAGATATGAAATATCACTATTTGAAGAAGTAGGATAAGGTTGAATATGTCACAGATGTGACACCTTTGTTTTAAAACATATACACACAAAATAGTGTCCTAATTTACATAATCGTATGTATAAAAATGCATTCATCAGCTGTGTAAGGTGACACTGGCTGTGCTGTATCCACATCTTCAGACTGAAAATAATCTCCCAAGTAACAAGTGATAAGACAAGAGGAACTGGCCTCAAATTGCACTGGCAAGGTTTAGATTGAATATTAGGAATAATTACTTTACTGACAGAGTGGTGAAGCACTGGCAGAGGCTGTCTGGGGCAGTGGTGGCGTCTCTGTCCCTGGAGGGGTTCAAAAAGCATGTGACCATGGTGCTTCAGGACATGGTGTAGCAGGCATGGAGGGACTGGGCTGATGGTTAGACTGGATGAGCTTAGAGGACTTTTCCAACCTTAATGATTCTATGAAGAATGTAGATTATTTGCAAACTACAATTACAGAGCTGTTTTGTAATAAAAGCCGTGCTATTGGAGGAAATAAACACGTTCATACATAGATGAACAAGGTCTGATTTTAAAAACTGCAATCCTTTGTAGCAGCAAAAGCAGACAAAAGTACACGCAGGGAAATGTAATCTACTTCTAGGCCTTCTTGTCTGCTCAGCTCCTAGCAGCGTGTCTCAGCCGGTGTAGCAGTCGGGCTCAGCCAGCAGAGGTTACCACAGCACTTGGATAGAAGCTAGAGGGGCTGGCAGGTGGCCCTCAGCTCAATTTTGCTTGGCAAAAGGCAGGCAAACTTACACATACAGAACACAAGTCAGTGCATTGCTCCAGGAATGTGTGTGTATGCGGAGTATCTGAAATTGCTCTGCTCTTTTGGCCTGGCTGCCCAAACCCACAGAATAAAACCAGCTACGAGGGCTGCCTGGGTTTTTAACCTGTTGGGAGGTTGTGGATGCTGAGGTGGGGAATAGCTATGGTGCTGGGGCAACTTCTTCAGGCCTCAGGTTGTGCCAGGGTAGTTCGTATTGGACGTGAGGAAAAATTTCTTCACCAAAAGAAGAAATGGGCCCTGACAGAGGCTGCCCAGGGAGGTGGGGGTGTCCCTGTCCCTGGAGTTGTTTAAAAGACAAACAGACAAGGTGCTCAGGGATCTGGTTTAGTAGAAGACAGGTACGGTTGGGCTTGATGATCTCAAAGCTCTTTTCCAGCCTAGGGATTCTATGAATGTGATTGGCAACAGTTGTACTCAGGGAAAAGTAATAATAAACACCTGAGACTCACATTAGGGGAGAAAGGGGAGAGTTGTGCCCAGCTGCTGGCTGGATCTGTCAGCTGCTCTCCCTCAAAGGGCAGTGGAAAAAGCTGTGGGGATGTGAAAGAAGCTGCTAATGGCTCATGGGCCAAAGGCAGGGTTCCTGCAGGGCTGTGTGTCCCTTTGGAGACTGTCACTGGGTTGCAGGCTGAGGCGTCCGCTGCCTCCCCATCCAGCCCCCTTTCCCGCCTTTTTCTCCTCGTGCTGCTCAGGGAGCCCTGAGGCGGCCGGTGTGATAGCGAACCCAATGGAGGCTTTTGGAGGTGAACCAAGTCCTAAGGAGGCAGGACAGAGCGTTGTGGCTCTCAGACCACTCTCCCGCCATCGATGAAGCTTCATAACCCCATCAAGAGAACATCCTCTCCGCTGCCCGGTGGCTCCTCGGGGATGGCTCCATGTGGCTTCAACAGGGACAGGGGAAGTAAGGTGGCATCTCTGCAGGTGAGGCTTTTGGTTAACCCAGATATCCACAAGGCTTCATTTTAACAAATAACTGCCTGCCTGGTCTCAATCTTCCATGGTGAAAACTTTAAATTTAGGATTTATTGTAATGGCAAAAGAACACCAGTGATGTAACTGATGGGGCTTTTTTTTTTTTGAGTAGTTGCTTAAAATTTTGTTATTATCTCAATATGCAATAATATTACCTCATTAAATTACCAAAAATGAGATAATATTACCTCATTAAAATTATGATATTATAATATTATGGTATTATTTCAAAATAAGCCCAGATGAGTTCCACTCATGAACCTTCATCTCAGTGTATGTAAACATACCCATATGCTGAAAAGCGATTCTAAAAAAAAAAAATACTTAAGCAAAGATTTCCTCCTTTGCTTAGAGACACCAAAAAGCCTGGTTCTTAGTGTACAACATGCTTTTTTTCCTGTCCTGCCAGTTTGTAAATCCAAGTTGGGTTCTATCTGTATCATGCATGTTCCTATTTATAAAATCTTTGCAGTTGAAGTGAGGAAATGTACTGGTAATAAGTGAACCCAAACGGTCGTGTTGAAAGCTGAGATTTCTAAGTGTTCAGAAATCAGCAGCCAGGTCCTCTCCTAACACCATAAGAAAGTTAAAAAGAACAGTGCCTGTTTATCGCCTGAGGATGGACTAATGAATTTTCAAGATTCTGAGTTTTGTTCTACAGCTGTAGAGGTTTAATTTTACTTTCCTGTCTAAAAACTGAGGTTTCTATGTGGCCACCCCATTCCAGCAGCTGCAACTGGGGAAAAAACCCTAACAAATATTAGTAGGCACATGAAAACACTGTCAAAGTTGTGGAATAACAGCCCTGTTTTTCCTGCAACATGAATGAAAAAAAAAAAAACCAAAAAAACCCCCTTCATCCTATAAGGGCCTAATTGCTTCTGTATATAAACTGGAAATTAATTCAAGGTTTTCTGGTACACAAGTAATACTCAGCTATAGAACGGCTGTTAAGGTGCTGTTTTTATAAAGTCAATTTTTCTGTTCCTGAGTGCTGCAGCTGAAAAAAAAAAAAAGATGAAAGGGAGGTTAAATTCCTTTAGAATTTATTAAGGGCTTTGACCTCCTCAGGATTCTCCCTGGCTTCCTGCCAGCTGGCTTTCAGGTAGGTTCTGTGTGAAGAGCTGATATATTCTGTCCTCAAAATCAGAGTTTGCAGGGGAAATGCTGAAAGGGCCAGGCTATTAAAACAAATTAAGCTATCCATTTGTGACCACCAGTGAAACATTTTGTGATGTTACAGTCTATGCACTTGTCACAGTTGTGCCACGTCAAGGTTAGAGAGGGAAGGTGACTTAGCTGGCAGTCGCTTAATCAAATGGAGATGTTGATTTCTCAGGTAACCCAGGCAGGGTGAGGCTTGCATGCTCCGTTGCTTTTAACAGCCAGATAATGAATATGCTTTCCAGAATTCATGTTTCTCATAGCAGAAACAGCAGCTGCGTGTGATCTGTGTCGCTGTCAAAGGAAAGTGAGATGTAGTTAATTCAGGTCTACACACAAAGATGTATTGATCAAGATAGTCCTTGCCATGGCTGGATATCTGCAATAACAGTGGCTAGGACAATGCAGAAAGCCAGGATGGCAAACCCAAATATGCTTTGTTTTAACCGCAACAGTGAGAAGGCATCCTACCTGGCTTCACTGTGGACCACCAGTGATTTTAGAGTAATTCTGCTCCAGTCTTCAAAGGGTCAGTAACTTGATACTGCAACCAAGTGAAAAGGGCACATCTTATTCATGTCATTATAAATATGCTGCATTTGTAGCTGTAAGGTTAAAATCACAGATTCAGTACAAACAGCTTGCAGTGGATCAGTTCCGCACAATTTTAAAAAATCCCTAAGTTTACGGTATCTGGATAAAGTTATACTGTGTGGCTTACAGAGGTACTGAATGTTGCAAGAATTATATGGAGTGGATGTACACACTGTTTCCTGTGTTCCTTCTCTGCTGGTAGTGCTTGGATGTGGATGATTACGTGCTATATATATATAGCAGTGTTGAGGCTGCAGTGTATTTTTTTTATTGCAAAGCTAAAAATCCTCATGTACTGGTTTTGTAATAAACAATTTCATTATTATTTTTATTTCTGCAGAGTTACCCATCTCGTTGTCTGTCTTTCCACTTTTCCTTCCTGTCAGAGTCTCTTAATAGCCGTGCCTGCTCTTCTTTTGTTCATCTGTTGTGCAGAAGAAAAATGGGCACTAACAGGTTTGCTAATTACTGTAAAATTCTTCCCAGCCTTGTTCTGTTCAGATCATTCTATTAGCTAAAGTAATGGAGTGCAGTGGCTTGATGGCTCTCGCACTTTCCATTATATAAGATCTTCCTGGTGCAATATATTACTGGGATCCTCTTCTAGGGCTGTCACCAGTCACTTTTGATTTTCTACTCCTGCTGTTTTCTTTTATCTCACCGTTCCTTTTTTTTTTTTGCTATTATGTTGATTCTCCTTGTCTTTCCTAAATGATTTTTGAGGGTACAGGACTGTTTGCCCCCTGCTTCCTCAGTTTTTGCTAGGACCTAGGAAAGCTGGATCTTTGCATGCTGAGGGTCTTGACAGTGAGTCCTCTGACCAGTGTCAGCATATTCACATCAGTGCAGCAGTTCCTGTCAGTTTTAACTTTTGCCACTATACCCAAAGGCAAAGTCTTCACCCTCACTGCATCACTTTGCTACTGACATCTATTTTTCCTTACCTATGAGTATTGTCAATGTGATCTTCTCCAGCAGCACTTGCAGCAGCAGACTTTTGTCTCATTGCTCTGATTATATTAGCTCCAGTGATTGTACTTCCACCTCATTACTGAAATAAAGTTAACATTAATGAGAGTCATGCAGCTAAGCCTCTGCTCACCTCTCTGGAAATTTATTCTAATGATGAAAAGGAGATGCATGTGGATCAATTTAAAAGCAAGCTGGCATTTTTTTCCTGACCTCCTGAATTTAGTGTTAAGCAAAGCCTTTTGTTATTAAGAGCTGATAGTGCAAAAAAATCCCAAAACATCATACAATATTAACAAGGACAAATTATATTGGTTAAACACTGATTTATGTACTGATTTGCTACCCAAATTTCCGTGTCACTCCTGCTTCTGGAGACGGTTTCTTGTGTCTAACTCCCACAGTAAATTCAACAATAAAGTGTTTGGAGGTCCTAGGGGTATGCTAGGAAAATTCAAGATATTACCAAGTATAATAGTAATCACACCTATAAATGAAGTGAAGCATTGAGAGAAAGGTGGAAATTGTTTATAGAAGACATAGCAAGGCTTTGAGCCAAAAGGAGAAATATAATTTAAATAAGCAGAAGTTAATGAGATAAGACAAATGTACAAGGTGCATGTGCCAAGCAAAGAGGCTCAGGAGATCTTGCACTGATCAAAATTTGGAATTACAATAAGAACATTCCATTTGCTGCTGGTCACTGCACTGGTGGTTTGTTTGTTTGGTTTTTAGTGAAAGGTTAGAAAACAAAAATTCTCTTTTTATTAAGTCTTTTCAGAAGCAGCTATCATGACCTCGCCTCCATCCTGTCTGAGGCCACTGTCTGCTGTAGCCACACAGGTTAGCTAGAAAAACAATAATACTGACTAAAAAGAACTCATCCTCTCAATCCACCTTGTTTGATGTTTTCCTTAAAGTTTACCCCTTTGTGTATGAAACTAGACTGAGCCTGGTGTAGTTTAAGAGGTCCAAATGATTCTTCCTAAAAACATGCATATATTTTAAAGAGCTTTTTTATACTTAAAAAAAATGTTAGCCTCCTCCCTCCAATGTTGTGAGCAAACAAACATCCTCCATGTTCAAAATTGTAAAGATACATCTTACTTTACAAGCTGGTGGTTTTTTATAGTAAGAGGAGTGCTTTAGACCCTAAGTGTTCTAAAATGCTTGCTTGAGGCTTTGCAAAAAAAAAAAAAAAAAGTAATCCAAGAATTATTAAAGCATGGTTGACTCAGAAGAGGGAGTGAAATATTACTGTAATGATAATCATGCATTGACCTAGTTTGGATTCCAGAGTGTAGAAGTATTTTCTGCCTTGTGCAGGTTTGTGATTTTGGCCACAGAGTTCACAAGGAAGAATATGTGGACTTGTCACTGAAAGAGCAGCTTTCTAATGGAAAGGCTCCTTAAGTTAGCCTTTTCAAATGTCAACCCCCTAAACAGAATAGATAAAGCTTGATAAAGATAACCCTTTATAAAGGTTGGTGAAATAACATTATCGCCCTTTGGCAGAGGGAGAAACTGAAACACCGTGTTTAGGAGACATCAGTCATGTCAGATGATACAGCAGGGGTGGGTTGGGGCATCGCATGTAAAACTGGCCCTGGATCGCTGTCCTGCTCTGCCTTCTGGAGAGGGCAGCCTTCTCATTCTGAGCCTGCTGCTGTTTTGCCTGAGGACAGTTCTGACTCATGTCTATAGTCACAAGCTGAGCATGTCAGGTTGAAATATGCCTTATGGAGTAGTTCGTATTATGTTTAATTTGAGAGATTTTTACAAGACTCTGTCCCAAAGCAGCTTTTCTTATAGGTACAGACAAAATGAAATATTCTTTCTATAAGCAGTGTGAATGAAATAATTTTCAGCTCATATTTCATGGTCATTCCTAGTGCTCCTGCAAGCACTCTTTTTTGAAAATAATCTCCCTTGGCTGAGGGTATTTACTTCATAGTTTGTTCTTTTTCCTTTATGTGCACATTCCCCTCTTCTCCCACCTGCTTCACAGCTTGGCTTTTCCTCCTCTTGGTGCCCAGGAAATGCCAGTGTCTAGTTGAATGAGCTCTGCTATAAATCAAAGTGTCATCACTTAGCTGGTTGAAGTGATTTAATTAATGCATCGTACCATCCCCAGAGCTTCTCCCCACCTGACTGCTAATCAACCTGCAGCAGCAGGAGGAAAACGCAGCCCTCCTTGGAGTCATACAGGAGAGATGGAAGGAAAGACAGTTAACTGCATCTGCAGAGATCAGCCTTGTCACTTGTCTCTTATCTGTTGTCTGCTTCTTGAAACACGGCTGTCCTGGGCTCTTACAAGCCATGCTTAACTCCGTTGATACAGAAATTATCTACTATCATATCAGCAATCACTTTCTGTCAGAAAATGTTTTTGGCAGATGACATATTTAAAGGCATCTCATAGTGCATGTGAGTATTCTTTTAGCTGGAAGGAGGACTTTATACACACACGCTTTCTGCGTGCTGTGGATGGATGCACTTCAGTGGTGGTGCTGTGCAGTTAATGCTGCAGATCACTGAGCCAAAAATGATCAAGCCAGTATGGAATTATCAGGCAGATGTTGTTAGCAAGCGGTACCCTTTTGTCAGCTGCTGAATGAATAGGTGATGATTTTCTCTCAGGTATGTGTGTGTCAATGTGCTTGTGTCTGTGCAAGCCAGAGCACTTGTTCATTTCAGTTTGGTGACTTCCACTTCTTAGAGCAGGACCTACGGTAATGGGAATCTCAGCCTTCATCTATTGGATAGTATGATCCTAAGAACTTTGGGAGTGTTGTATTTGTGACTGTTCATAGAGATAGGCAATCAAGATCAATACAAGCATAGCCCTTGTGGGAAGCAATGTTTGTCCTGATAGAATAGAAAACTGGGAGTAAATATTCCTGCTTTCTAGGTTTGACCACTCCAGGTTGCTAGATGAACATGAGAAAGACACTCAACTAGTTTTTATCTATTCCTGTCGCAACTATAACTTCTGCTAGAGAAAGACAGCATTGTGCTTATAGTATGACACACTACTCTCTCTTCATCTAACCAGTTGGGTGTGCACCATTCTCAGTGGACGTCAGTCAGACCTATCAGTGAGATGAACAGTAGCACACCAGAGCTGCCTTGAGGTCCACAAGTCTGTTGGGATGACAGGAATGCCATAATGATAATTTTGGCCTTAATACTGCAGGTACTAGAGAGTACATCTCTGCTTTTGCAGACCAAGATGATGTCTCAGCTTGCCCCCCACTAACTCTTAGTAGGTAAAAAACTGGCACAAACTGTAGGATGTGTAATCTGAGTCTCAACGTGTCACTTCCCAGTATCTCATCCCACTTTATGATGGTGCTGTCAAGCAGACTTTCAGCCTTTAATCCTTCCTGGGAGGACCCGCCACACAGTCAGCCAAACATGCTGTTCCATCCTACTCTTCCTGTTTTGTGACAAACAGCACAAATGAGTCAGCTGCATGCTCTGTGCGGTGACACTGGTTCAGTTCCATGGCTGTGGAGTTGGGTGTTGCAGGAGACGGATGCCCTGAGCCACAGCCTCAAGGCTGGGTGCTCTGCAGTCTGACCAGGGTAATTACCGTTATGGTGAAGCAGCTGTTTCCTTTGTAAGTCCATAATTTTGAGGGTTTATTACATGGACATAAAAATCCTCTCCAGGCAGAGATTTGGCAGACAAAGCCCAGCCAGGGAGCTGTTTCATCATTTGTTAGTTTGTATATTTTTGCATCTGTTGGGCAATTATTTTGGTATTTGTATATAAGGCAGCAAAAGACGCTGCAATCCTTTTCAGTTGCTTACCATTAGGGTTTTCATTGATCTTTATTTCACTATTGGGCACTTGTGATTTATTTGCAGGTACAAATATATATTACTATACTAAAAGTGTTTACTTTGTAAACAAATACAGTATTTAAATAGCAGCTTTTTCTGACGCTTCATTGGTTTTCTTGTGCAGTCTGTGTGCTTCATTTTACTTAACTCCCACAAACTCTGCTGCTCTGCAGTGGCTCATTGCTGGTTCTGTTGTTTCATACTCTATGGAGTAGTAGACAAAGACAGTCCTCACTGCACAGCCTTGCGGCTATTTTTATTCTTTCCCCCCCTTTTTTTTTTTGACTGAACTGCAAATCTGGAACCAAGCTACATAAATTTCTATCTTTTTGGTGATTTAAATTCAGAAGAATTTTTAAGGTAGTGGAATTACTGCAATTTTTTCCCTATGTAACTGGTAACAGAGTTTGTGCCTATTGAGGATTTTTTTTTTTTTCCAGGAAATGCTTTGAATATAATGTTTGTATATTTGATCTCTGAAGGGAACTGTGTCCTCAGGCTTTCTAAAGTTCCACAACATCCCTTATTTCTATTGTTTAAACTACACCTGAGCTAATTTAAAAGCAAGATGCACTGATACCCATAGCAACCGATTCCAAATAAAATTGTCTGCCTTTGTAGTGTTTTGCTTAGGGCACAGGACTGAATGTCTGACCTCTTTGTATGGATTGTGCTGCAGGCGAGTGAACCGAATCATTCTATAGCAGATAGTTGGATACCAGATGCAGAGCCTGTAAGTGCCACACCTGTGCTTTTGTGCTCTTAAGAAGCCTTGGAAGTATCTGATGACTTAAATCTGAGCTGTCATCTGGCCAGTTCTCATCTTTTATTGAAAAAAATTGTAATGAGTGTCTTCACAGAGGGGAGAGGAGCTGTGGGTATGTTTTCATCTCACACTACTACTTCACTTTATCACCAGCCACTGTCTGTGCATTGAGCAGGTCACACCAATCAGAGATAGGTACTGCATGAACTGTGCTGCCCTCCTCACTAACTATGTCATCTTCTGTGAGCATGGACAATGTCATAAGCAAAGTTTGTACTTTCTGTCCAAATGTGAGGTTCTGAGAAGAGGAAAAGTTAATAATTTCTTATACACTGTTGGTCTTACTGCCCTTGGAGTGGAACAGCGTGACTGGAACTGTGTGACCAAGACAGTGGGTGAAGGAGCTCTGAGCTGTGGGTGCGCACAGCTCAGCCCTCAGCATGCTGTCAGACCTGTGCAGCCGTGTCTGCTCCTCGTCTGCCAACACCTCTTGAAAATGCTGTGACACAGGAAAGCAAAGCTTGTGGATGTAGAACAGATAGACCAAAGCTCTGTTATTGCAATTGTTACACATGCAGTGTTAGCCAGGAGATTTGTAAGGGCTTGCTAATTAATTTGTTTTATATAAAAATTCTCATCGAAATCATAGAATCATAGAATCACCAGGTTGGAAGAGACCCAGCGGATCATCAAGTCCAACCATTCCTATAAAACACTAAACCATGTCCCTCAGGACCTCGTCTACCTGTGCCTTAAACACCTCCAGGGAAGGCGAACCAACCACCTCCCTGGGCAGCCTATTCCAATGCCCAATGACCCTTTCCGTGAAAAACTTCCTCCTAATGTCTAGCCTAAATCTCCCCTGGTGGAGCTTGAGGCTATTCCCTCTTGTCCTGTCCCCCGTCACTTGGGAGAAGAGGCCAGCTCCCTCCTCTCCACAATCTCCTTTCAGGTAGTTGTAGAGAGCTATGAGGTCTCCTCTCAGCCTCCTCTTCTCCAGGCTAAACAACCCCAGCTCTCTCAGACATTCCTCATAAGACCTGTTCTCCAGCCCCTTCACCAGCTTTGTTGCCTTCATCCCTCCTTCCTCAGTGACTCCATCAGGAAAGCCAGAGCCACAACCAAAGCAATCCACATGCACCAGAGGAGTGAAAACCCCAAAATGTGCTAGGAAGCTTCCCAAAACCAAGCAGTCAAATAAGAGGAGGTGAAATCCCTTGTGTTCTCTCCTGGGAGCAAGTTTCAGCTCTGCTTAAACCTGTGTAACACCAGAGATTCAACATAGCAGCGCTTGCAAAAACCCTCATTGACTTAAGACAATTTGACGAGCAAAGAGTTGGGATTTTGGTAGCGTGTGTGCTCCTGGTGTGGGTGGACGTTCTCTTGTCTGGTTAGTAAACTGGCTGGTTGTCTGCGGCCAGAGAGTGAATGGAGTTAAATCCATTGTGAGACCATCACAAGCAGTGTCGCCAGGGCTCAGTGTTGGGCCTGTTTCTGTTTAACATCTTTTATCAGAGACCTGGAGGAGAAGACCATGTCCTCCCTCAATCAGTTGGCAGGTGATACGAGGCTGAAAATAAATGTTGATCTCGAGGGAATAGGATCTGAACAGGGTAGATCCATGGTAAGAGGGTAACAAAATGGGGTTCCCATGGTTCATCACTGGGTCCTGCACTCGAGTCGCAACAACCCCATGAAGAACTGTAGGCTCATAACACAAAGGTAACTTGGAAAGATTTATTATTGACAACAAACAACATCTCATCACTTATTCCTGGACTAACATGTTTCTACCTATACAAGGTCAATCTCTCCCCAAGGTGCTTGCTGTCCAGCCCCGACTAACGT
>WAAB01009890.1:10011-53395 GCA_013389865.1 Piaya cayana
TAGAGTTAATAGGAGAAGTGAAAGAAAAAATGATGAGCAGCATAAGAGAAATAAGACTCCCAAGGGCTAGACTTAAACTCCAGGACTAGCTGCTTCCAAAAAGGAACCAGCAGAACAGTAAGTATTAAGAACACTGAACCCTGGGAAGGTCATGCCTATACATACAACAGAGAAGTGGTGGAGAAAAGTGTGTTATCTTTCATCTAATGCATGCTTGAAGGACTCTTGCCAAGACTTCATTACACTGGCCACTGCCTAAAAACCTGATTTTTGCTCTAACACATTTCTGACTATCAAAGTCTAGACTTTTGATAGTTTCTTCCCCATGCCCAGGCATATTTGGAAGAAGGAAAAAAGACTAAATTGTCAACTCTTAATCTTTTTGACAATAACAAGTTCTCAAATCTAATTAAAAACCCCAAAAATTAATATTTGCGGAATAAGAATGAAAAAAAAGAAATAAAAGGAAGATGCAAAAAGCCTCCATACCAACTCCAACTTTGATTTCTGTTTTTTAACTTAGATCAAATGCTGTCCTACATCATCCCATATGTATTGTAATACACAACATGGAGGCATTAACTGTGCCAGCTATCTCTGGTCTATCTTTCATCAGCGCGAGCATACAACGTCCCTTAGCATAAAGAAGTTGCGAATTGCATACAAATGAGCAGAGTCAGATCAACAAATTGGTCCTCTGCTTCAGTGAGGAAAGAAAACTTTTGGTGGTGAAGCATATTGTGCTATTTTATAATTATAAAAATCACAATATGAATTTACAAAAGTTTTAAAAAAAAGTACTTTCTGAAATGGTTGGGAAATCCTACTTATCCACTATCCAAAAATGATTAGCTGCTATAAACCTCAATCACACCAACTACTCGATCTGTCATTAAAGAGATTATTTGACATTCACCTAATACATGATTGAAGAGTTTATCATTATAAGGAAGCAGTTATATTGCTTGGCTAGCACAGGAATCCAGTTTCGCTGAATTTGGCCATCTATAAACAAGTCAAGGACTTTGTCAGAAGTCAAGGAATATAATAAAGTATGCAGATCAATGATTTTTTTAAATATTATTTACATATTGTATAAAAAAAGATTTTAAACAATTACTTCACATGAAAGAGCTTATCTAGGATAAGTGAAACAATGAGCTAATTTAGTACAGTTTTCATGGAGGCCGGATAACTGTTAAAAGCTAAGTAAATAAATAAATAAAAATAATTCCCCTTCCAATTTGCAATAAAGTCTAAATATCGCACCTTTTTGCAGGTGGCTTATTTATTCCCAAGAGCAAATTCTGGTGAACAGCTCCAATTGTGAAATATTATATTGTCATGACGGAAGTTAAAGCCTTTCAAACATAAATGGACCAAATTCTTAAATTATCATCAAGTTGTGTTCTGACTTTGCATCCACGATTTCATACCTGCAAGTCAAGCACAAATTTGTGGGCACAGTCAATTGTGAGAACATCTCAGCTGTTTGATTGTACCAGCAAATTAAATAGTATCTGTTGATGCCTGGTTGCTATCTGTTGCATCCAATGTGAAATCCAAAGACAAAATTAGATTGCTTTTAAAATAAAATGGTCTTAATACAGGAGCAAAGTTACCAGGATACTTCCTGCACTTAATGACACGTTCACACATTAAACTGGTTGAAAGTGGGACCTGACTTGTTTATGAACTTGAACCTGCAGTAAGAGCAGCTTGAAAAACATGCATTATAAGAGTAATTAAAAAATGAGTGTTTTTCTTCTTGGAATCGTAGAATAGCTTGGGTTGGAAGGGACCTTAAAGATTACCCAGTTCCACCTTCCACTGTATCAGGGGCTCCAACACCCATCCAACCTGGTCCTGAACACCTCCAGGGATGGGGCAGCCACCACTGCTCTGGGCAACCTGGGCCAGGGCCTCCTCACCTTTATTGTCAAAAATTTCTTCCTTATGTCTAGTCTAACTCTGCCCCTCTCCAGTTTATACCCATTGTCCCCAGTCNTCCAATATTAGATTTTACTCCATAGCATTCCCCCTAAGGTGCATTGTTCACAAACAGAATACAGTTTGCCCATTAGTTCAGCTTGACTTTACACTGTCTGGCCATCCCTTTGTCACCATTCTTGCTTTACGACATATTACTTTAATAATTAATATATGTTGACTTTCTTGTTCTTACAGAGGAGCAAACTCTCTTATTTTTATCCCATTGCTGTTTCTCTCCCAGCAGATATTCTTAGCAGTCAGGAGCAGCAACAGGCTATCATTAATAGGAAAGGGGACTTGTTTGAGGCATCTTTGCCATCCCCATCTGTTTGCCTGCCTGCAGTTTCGGAGACATTTAATTCTTCCTGCTTCCATTTGGAGTATGGGCATTCACGCTGCTCTGCTGCCAGGATGCTTCTACCTCTTCCCTGTAGCTTCTGTGCTATTTCATTTCTTTCTCCCCACGCAAACGGAAGAAGCGCTTGAAACCCTCACAACCTGGTGGGCTGCCGCTTTTACAACAGCTGCCCCTGCATACATTTGTAACGTTCCCTCTAATTTTATTGGTCATTCCTGGTAGTTTGTAAATCTTGACAAATGAGACAATGGCTTTGACTGTTTGCTCTGTGCCTTTTCCACTGATGCTGCTACACATCATCAGTGCTAGCCCACAACCCTCAATGGAAAAAGGTGATGGCTTCATTTCTATGGAGCAGGGAAGATTAAAAAAAAAAACAATGGGAAAAGTGGAGGATTATTTGGATCAGTAAGACCCATCAGGAGATTTCAGTGCTATGGGAAGACACTATCTCAAGAGAAAGTAATCAACGATACCTAAAATTTCATTAAGATGGCCTCTACACTTTAATGTAGAAGTCAGAGTTCACCCAACTCATCTGGTTTTAACTGAGTATCACGTATCATTCGATTCATATTAATGAGAAAATAAATTTCCCTTTCCACTCCAAGATCAAATAGCATATAAAAGTTACTGCAGATTCTTTTTATTTTGTGAGTAAGACTGATGATTTTTTTTTCTATTTCTGATATTAGCCAGAAATCTTAGTGAGATGAGAAAGATGCAAATATTTCCCAGAGAATTAAAATTAGTCCAACAGAACAATAACCTTAAAATACTGCTCGTTCTTCTATAGGTCGAAAACCAGATAATTCTTTCCTTTCTTGTCCCCCTGTCAATCTCTGGCGGGTGAGACTATCCATGTTTGTAGTCAGGCAGCTGGCTAAAACTCACCGATAAAAGCAAATATTGTAAGTACAAAGCACAGAAAAGCCTAAGTCGTCCTTTAATGCTTTACTAGCACTTCACTAATAGGCCCATGGGGTGCAGTCAGTCAATAATAACCCAATAAAATCAATAACGATAAACAAGAGTCAGTGTTCTAATAAAACCAGAATTTTTAAAATCCAAACCAGCTGTTTCAGTGTTTGTACATAACACAGGCCCGGTGCAAGGGTTCATTCTGCTTCCAAGTATTGGCGTTCAGCTGCCAGTCTTACAGACAGTTTCTTCGGAAGAGGCTGAAGTGATGGACAACACCCAATCACAGTTTATTATCAAGGTGAACACGCACATTTATGGCTTGCTTTGTTCTATAATTTCGCTGATACTCTTGAAATTTGGTTTATTTTTCTTACTAACGTGTTTTATTTGAAACAAAAACCGGGAAGATTTTTCCTCTAGTAAATTTCCAAGCGGGATAGAAGCCTACTTTGGTCACCTATGAAACATGCTCTTATGATTAAATTGGGCCTTTTCCTATATAACTACCCAGAGAATAAATTCACTGTTTCTATCCACAAAAAAAAGGCAACCATATGCTATGAAAAGTCATTTGGAGAGTGCACGTACGTTCTGGGGAGATTAAGAGGAGGACTGAAGAACCAGAAGCAGTATCTTGGCTTTTGTAGCACTAAGAAAAATCAGTTTTAACTGGATAATTTAGGTCGAACAACATCACTCTTGTTATTCAACTCCACAAATATCTAAAACTTAAAGTATCTGGAATTGGAGAAAAACAGCAAACACCAAATACCTCAAAAATAAGCCCTAAGTTATGATGTACTCACTCAAAGAGGACAACTAATTCCACCCAACCTTGACCATGAACTATAGCCATGATACATGAAAGTCTGAGACCAAAGACTCATTCTTTTAAGGGAAAAATAAACACTTCCTGCAGCTTTTAACACTGTGCATGCTGGGAAGCTTAATTAGAACTCGCTCAATTTCAAACCAAGTTTAAATTTATTTACGATCCCTTTGATATGCTGAGTTTTATTCCATTATAAAAGTGACAGAATTGAAGCACAGGTTTCTGAAAAGACTCATCCCAAACTTAAACGTGACGTAAGTCTTTCCAGTACTTTGATCCTCCCACTAAAGGGACCTCAGTTTCCAAAAAGCAATGTAAGTATTTGAGACCAAGTGGCTTGGCCCAGTACAGAGAGCAGATAAGAACAAAGCTACTGCTAGACAAGCATAACCTGAAGGTAAGACACACCAAAAAGGAGGAAAAAAAAAACTTCTAACACCAGCTGCCCTCATGAACACCAAGGAATATTCAGAAATGTTGGTACAGAAAAGAGAAGCAAGGAGTGAAAGACAGAGAAGGGCTATTAACAAAGGAATTTCTTGGTAAATGGGTTCCATGCATCTGTGTTCTCCTCTGAATAGGTGCAAGACAATTTCTTCATCTACAGGTTTTTCCAATGAGCAATCTGGCTGGTGCACAATATGAAGTTTGACCAGGTACTGTTTCACAGATGCCCTACTGAGAACGTACATACAGAACTGGGACTGCCAGTCACCCTCCTCTTTCCAAACCAAAGCTGAAAGAAAATAAGCTCAAGGGTACGTGTGAAAAAAGTCACGCAGGCTACAGCTCCCAAGAAAAGTCTCTGGCCAAAGAATCTTCAACAATTACAGCATGGTTGGATATCCCAATATAGATACACTGGAAGAAAATTCTCCATAAGACAGATTTGGCTCCTATTTAAATTCAATAATCCACCCCTCTGATGGCACGAAGGACGCTTCCTATCTTTTCCCTATCTATCTTTAAAAGTATTTTCTTTACTGTGTAATGAAATTTATCTCCTAATATACAGCTGCTTCTGAACACTGACAAACCCCATCAAAAAGTGCTACGTTATGCTCCAATCACATGGTTTACTCATTTTCTGCATGAAAAGGTGGGCACAGCACTTTGCAGAAACCATCAAACCTCTCATTCTGTGTGTTCTTTCTACAAGTGCTCCTTTTGCCAACATCATTAATTGCACATGCCTCCGTCGCACATACTAAGAAACACGGGCCCGGCCAAAAGCGGTTCCTGGCACCGTTGCCATTCTGATATATGCATTTCAGCTTAACAATATTATTAACACACGGTTTTGAATCTTACTCAAAAGAAAAAAAGTTTCACCATCTCCATTAACTACTGAAGAAGAGAAAAGTTCTCCAACCTGAGTTGTTATTTGAGAGCAGGGAGAGAATATCTTATTAGCAGCAACTGAGAGTCCACAGCTTATTCTTTTGGCTGGGGTGGAGTGGTACAAGGTTTCTAATATCCTTCAAGACAACCATTATTTTACCGCAGGGACAAAAGACCATGCTTTGTGTATATTTTTTATGAGAGGGGGATGCGGGCATCCAATCAGCGGGAAAAGCATACTTACGTGCTTGTGAAATGAATTACACCGACGTCTGTTATAAATCTTTAACATAGCTCATGAGATCAATTAAGATGTTCAAGCAGCTACAAAAAGGATGATTGAGGCAAATGGTAACATCAGGATGACCATATGGTAAGGGAACGCTAGAACTGCGTGGACATAAAACGCAAGCCATCGGAGCGCCACCGCGAACCGCGCACGCAACAGCAAGCGGAGAAGCAGCGAGATATTGCTAAAAATACCAGAAGGAGAAAAGAACAGCACGGGGACTGATACACATGCTGGAATCGATAACGTGAGACTCAAAGAAAGGCGAGGTGCTTTATTCCTAACAAGTTGCAAAGTTTCAGCACTCTCTGCAGAGTTGACATTCCCAACACCAAGTGGTGCCGCTGGAGAGCACATGCCCCATCTCCAGCACACCACATACCTGAACATTTACAATAATTATATTTAATATGAGACAATCGGCCGTAAACAGCAGCGGTTTTATCATCCTCCTGACCTGCAGCAATGGAACAAATTAATTGACTGGCCCTTTTTAAGATCTCAGACAGTTTCTCTCAAGATTACCCATTGGGCCATGTTACCGCAAGCCATCATCTCTGCGGGAAACAACGGCCTATGGACAACTCGCTTCACATGCAGTTGCGTTATTATAAGGTGATAACGGCACCATTAAGTCGTATCGCTGCTGTACTAAGGTTAAAAGACTTTCATTTCCCAAGGTTGCTCAAACTGCTGAAGTGCAATAGGCAGTTTAGCCTAACCTTTCACAGCAGTCCTAAATCCATACTTACTAATGAAGGCAGCAGTGCATGGGGAAACCGCATCCTCAACATCTGATTAGGAATGCAGAAACTCAGTGCAAAACCCACCTTTCAGAGCCCTATTCCTTCCCAGAGTAAGAGAGTGTTTAAATACAGTGTTAGACAACAAGCTTAATATAAAAAAGAGGGGAGCTAAAGAAGAGATTGATAGAAAAATCAACAAATCTACATGTTAATATTACTGCCCACCTAATACACAATATTGTATTAAGAAAAGGGAAGGAAATATAAATAAATTGTTCGCTTCCAATTCTGGCTTACACAGTGACTAGAGTCAAAACTGGTGGTAGATGAGGCTGCAAAGGTGAAATAGAGAATTAAGACATTTTGAAGAGTAGCTTCTATACATAGAAAAAAGGCTAAAAAGGTTTTCATTGATTAAAAATTATGCTTTTTTCCCTTTCTGTGCATGTTGGGTACTTCTAAAGACACAAGTGCTTTGCAGGGTTTTGAGTTAGTTGAGATTTACATAAGCACCTGCTAGGTGTTCAGCAAAAGACTCAACTAATTCTCAGTTGATATGCCAGGAGGTTGTGGAGAGTGGGTCACATCACTGTTGGGGCAAACATGTCGTGTTAACAACTTGAGAGGTGGACACATACAGTAACTGTAAGAGCTGCAGTCATAGGGCAGATGCTTCTTGGCAGTCAGAGCCTAAAAACCAAATTTGTCCATCCTCTCATCAACAAAGATCCTATTAAAGGATCAGGACCAGTCAATTTGCAGGTCCAGAAGAGGATTAAGAAGATGATCAGAAGGCTTGAGCATCTCTGCTATGAGGACAGGCTGAGAGAGTTGGGGTGGTTCAGCCTGGAGAAGAGAAGGCTCCAGGGAGACCCTAGAGCAGCTTCCAGTACCCGAAGAGGGCTCCAAGAAAGCTGGGTAGGGACATTTTCTTAGGACATGTAGGGACAGGATGAGGGGAAACAGCTTTAAATAGGAGGGGGAAGATTTAGACTAGACATTAAACCATCACAAAGAAGGTGGGGAAGCTCAGATTGCCCAGGGGAGTCCTGTCTGACCCATCCCTGGAGGGGTTCAAGGCCAGGTTGGATGAGGCTTTGAGTAACCTGATCCAATGGGAGGTGTCCCTGCCCACTGCTGGGGGGTTGGATACGGTTGAGCTTTACAGTCCCTTCCAATCCAAACCGCGCTCTGATTATCTGATTTGGTTCTCTTATCACAAAAGAACCAGTTAGATTTTCCTTCCCCTGTGACAGAGCAGAGCACCCTGATGGCTGTTTTGCCACTCTCAGATACAGAAAAAAGATGAAGTTCTGCCTCTAGTGGAGGGAGAAGCAAATAAAGGGGGGAAATAGCATCCCGTGAGCGATTGCCAAGAATTCCCACAAAAAATAAACACAGTCTGGTGGTTATGTTCTTAACAGCTGTGTTAATGGGGTTAAAGAAACCTTAAAGAAACTCTGTCTTTTTTTAAATGAGCTCTGTTCTTAAAAACCTGATACGGTACAAGTTTTGCTTTTAAGCCCAATGCGGTTTGCAAGAGAGGAAAGCGCCACTCCAGCAGTGATAGTGATTCCTGAAGGAACGTGTAGGGGCCTCTGCTCCAGGAGAACTGTAGGCAGGACAGCGATTGACAGCTCTATGCAAAGCCTCAATATGTTCTCAAAAACAGTTTGTGGCAAGCCAAGTGCGGTGGTTGGGTACAGCAGCTGTATAAAATCATAGAATCATTTCAGTTGGAAGGGACACTAAAGCCCATCCAGTCCCAAGCACCTCCCACTAGATCAGGTTGCTCAAAGCCTCAGCCAACCTGGCCTTGAACACCTCCAGGGATGGAACATCCACCACTTCTCTGGGCAATCTGTGCCAGTGCCTCACTACCCTCACAAAAAAAAAATATTTCTTCCTAATGTCTTATCTAAATCACCTTTTTCAGCTTAAAACCACCCCTCCTCATCCTATCCCCGCACTCCCTGATCAAGAGCCCCTCCCCAGCTTTCCCACAAGCCCCTTCAGGTACCAAAAGGCTGCTGTAAGGTCTCCCCAAAGCCTTCTCTTCCCTAAGCTAAGCAAGCCAAATTCTCTCAGCCTGTCCTCATAAGGCAGGTAGCTCCAGCCTTCAAATCATCTTCACAGCCCTCCTCTGGACTTGATCTAACAGCTCCATACCTTTCCTGTGCAGAGTATTCTAGAAATGGACACAGAACTCCAAGGGAGTTCTCACAACAGTAGAGTGGAAGAATCACCTCCCTCTATCTATATGTGGCACCTCATCATTCTCTGTAACACAGCTTACCCTCAATGATACAGACATCACAGTCAGCCTTCTCTTCAGTTAAGCTTAAGTTCCTTCTATTTAAAGATCACAACAAGCACAACTCCACAAAAATATAAAACCAAAAGTAGTATTTTCACACTTCCCAAGCCCATCCCTACACAAATGGGCAGTATCCCTATACTCTTCCATTATGCTCCATTATTCCTGAGGACAGTTTCCAATGGGGGTCCGCAATGACTAAGTGCTTGAAGAGCTGGAATGCTGCTTTCCTCAAACTCAAGGTACTGATTTTACTCTTTGCCTGACCCATATGCCTCAGGACTGCCAACCCCACCAGCACCCAATCAGTTCTTGTGGTTCTTTCATCTGATCAGTCTCTACATCTAAAACCTGACCAAGGAGACCACCTACCCAGCCACAAGGCAGTGTCTTTTCTGCCTCTAGCTTGAGGTCAAGGGGAGCAGACCTGGGGAAAGCAAGGGACAGCTACAGGCATTATGCAAGGAGGCTTATTTTATTCCATGCCTCTTGCTGGCTTCACACCAATCTGGCCACTAAATCCTACGTCTCCTTTAGAAAGGGTGACTGCCTTCAGATCACTCCTGTCAGCCAGGAGTTAGTAAAATAACCATTATCTAAAATCACATACACATATTCAGATCAAGAGCACCGCTACAGCCTCTAAAAAATGGCCCAGGAGATATTTTTCAAAGTTATAATCAATCTTCCAAAGGAATACAATATTCTACAGCATTTAGAACAGAAAAAAAAAAATCCCAGCAAGAACAGCAACAGCAGTGGGGGTCTCCCCGAGCAGTGTATCTTTGAGAACAGTGAATCATTTCAATCTCTCTCCAAATGTCAGATGCCTGATTCTCCATGTCATCTGTGGTTCTGAAACAGTTTCAAGTGAGACCTGCTGTCGCTGCAGGGGGTTACAGAAGCCGTCGCAGGAGGGACTGCAGCGCGCAGTGCTTGGCACGGCCGGCAGCCTGAGATGCCTTCGCACCTCGCTGCAATCGGCCAACTGCTGCAGCTGCAACGCAGTGCTGGGTCTGCGCACGAGAAAGCTGCTGGAGCACAGCAGAGGGATGCACAGAGCAAGGAGTTTATTCCATGCTTTCTGAGCACAGAACCTTAAGGCTAGAAAAGACCTTTGAGATCAACTCCAACTACACCTATCCACTACTGGTTGGACTCCATGATCCGGTGGGTCTCTTCCAACCTGGTTCTTCTATGATTTATCTACCCACCTTTTTAAACTCCTCTAGTGATGGGGACTCAACCACCACTGGGCAGCCTCTGCCAGCGCCCAAGAACCCTTTCACAGTGAAGAAATTTTTCCTAATGTCCAATCTCAACTTCCCCTGCTTCAGCTTAAGGCCATTCCCTCTTGTCCTATTACTTGGCAGAAGAGCCCAAGACCCATCTCTCTACATCTCCTTTTAGGCGGCATATAACACTCATTCTCAATTACAGTACCTGACAGAGGTAACCGTAGGTCTCCTGCTATCAGAAGCACTAGTTCCTCCTCTATTCACAGTATCTGTCTACTGATACACATGCTCAGATAGAGGCCAGTCTTGCAGAATCCCAGCTGCTTTTCCCATTGCTGGCAGCATCTACCTACCAGTGCTGGCTGTGGAGTCTTCGATACACAACTGCCCCAGCACACTCAGCTCCATCTGGTACACAGCTAAAAAGACACTCCAGAAAAAGTATCACCAACTGCTAGGCAACACCAGTTCAAGATCTTTTCCTTACAAAGCAGGAGAAAGAAGATCACAGAAGAAACACAGAGATAATCCTACTGCAACTTGTTGATGCATTTTTGGCCACGTAAGAATCAGAATAATTTCTTTCCCAGATGGATCATAGAAAATCTAAAGGAGAGGTTTAAGCTTCTTGAGATACATCCCTTTACTTGTACTCCATACACATCAGATGCATTGTTTGGCTGTACCTGATGCTACATTCGAGGATGCTTTTTCTTGCTACCCTGAAACTGCCTGAAAGCACCTTCTTGTAATCTTTAAACAGAGGTGACTGCCATTGCACTGCATGGGTTTGAGCAACAGTGATTTTCATTTTCCCACCTGGCACACTCCACTGCTATCAACCCAAGCATGGAGTTCCATCTGACACAGCCCTGCTGGCACGGAAAGGGCCAGTGATGCTGCAGAAGACCCTCCACAAGCCAACCACATCGCAGCCTCTGCAGTGAGCAGATGGCTCTTGGAAGGGATCAGGCCCCTCCGCATTTGCTCTGCTCTAGTCCCTGCAAACACCTCAGCTGAAACCGTAGGCTAGGGTTGGTCAGTATCTCAGCCATATCCTGCTTCGCTCAGAAAAACACATCCAGACCTTCAAGAGCCTTACATTTTGTGAACTTGTCTTTAAATAAATGCACAAGAAACAATTCATATTCTACAAAGCAAGAAACTCTCTTCTTCTGAGTTTCAAAAATCTCTCCACTTGAATAACTTGACTTATTGAAAGTTTTCTTTCAGTTAGAATACAAAAATCCAACACAACACTTTCTTCTGTTCTGACTTTGGTCAAAACTTGTGAACCTAAGTGACTATTAAATCTTCTTAGAGGAAAAAAATAAATGGAACAACATACAAAACTAAACACCAGCTCTAAAAGGATTGCCAAAGAATGTCCTCTGGCCCTCAGACTTGGATAACTCACCACTGCCCTCCCATCACATAGACAGAAATACAGGGCCATACACAACCTGATGCAAGAGAAACCTGAATAAACAAGCAGGACATCCATGCAAAAACCACTTAACTCTATACAAAATCCTTCAAGATCTGAAGACCAGTTGCGGGAGGTTGACCCTATCTGGACACCAGGTGCTAAACAAGTTGCTCTATCACTTCCCTCCTCAGAAAGGCGCTGTGGGGACAAAATAAGATAAAATACATTCATAGATCAAGATAAAGGCAATTTAATAAAGCAGAAACAGAGACTTTACCCCACAGAAAAGGAAAACAGAAGTTTGACTCTCTACTTCCCATCAGCAGCGATGTCCAGCCGCTTCCCGGTAAGCAGGGCTTCAGTACTGGTAGTGGTCGCTCCAGAAGACAAGTGTCATAATAACAAATGCTTCCTCTCCTCCTTTCTCTCAGCTTTCATCGCTGAGCAGACATCATATGGTATGGAATATCCCTTTGGACAGATTGGATCAGCTGTGCTGGCTATGTCCCCTCCCAAGATCTTGCCCATCCCCAGCCCATTGAGGGTGAAGGGGGGCTCGGGGGGGGGAATATTGGAGCGACAGCCTTGATTCTGTGCAAGTACTGCTGAACAGTAGCCAAAGCACTTGTGTGTTATCAACACCTTTCTAGCTACCGATATCAAGCACAGCACTATGAGCAATGTTACAGAGACAATTGATACCGTCTCAGCTAGATTCAATACACAGGTTTATTTTACATGTGGATAGCGAAGGTGTTATAGCAAAGTTGAGGTGCAAAGCCAAAGAGAATGAAAGACTCCAACAATGGGGAGGGCAGGAGATGGTTTAGTCAAGACAGAAGGCAATCTTGAGTGTTCAAAGAGCCATACTTTGGCCCCTTCTTCTCATACCAGATGGATTTTTCTGGCTGAGACTTATCTGTAATTTTCCTCATAGCTACTTTACAAAGGGAACAGAGCAAAGCAACCACTTGGATCTGGCTTCCCTAGAACGGTAGAAAGAATATCCTCAGTGCTGGTTTCGATCTAATAAGTCACAGGAGGCACCTTACCCCCTTTCCCTCCCAGTTCATGCATTTCCATTTGTTGCTTTTCTCTGAATACAATCCAGTTCTCACACTTCCCACTTGATGTTAAATTCTACAAAAGAGCTTCGTATTGTGTTCAGAAGTGAAGCTCAGGAAGGCATCAAAGAAATCGTTCGAGTCTCCCCAATATGCACACTAGGAAACCCATGTGTTCAACATCTTTACCACCAGAACACGGGAATGCAAGCTTGCCCTAAAACTGGAACCAAACCAGCAACCTAAACATCAGACTAAGGGTGCTCGGAAAAGAATCAAGATTTTTCATCTGGCTTCATCTCAGTGATATTCTGGCCCAAACCCACATGTGCCAAAACGCTTTGGTGTTCCAATCTCCATTAAAGCCCTCAAGTACAGATCTATTCCACACTTCCCAAATCCTCTTTTCTCTTCAGTAGACCAAATCCTCAATTTTCATACATTCTAGCAATGCTTTCTATTTGATTCTAAAAGCAATGGTTACTCCACTCATTTTTTAATGTCAACAGCATCATGTATGAATGAAGAGTCAGGTGAGAAAAAAATGAACTTCTCACCTGATTGCTACGTAGAAAGCAAACACATCACAACAGTGTTACGCTAATTGCCTCCAGCAAGTGTATTGTAGAAAGGCATAAAGCTAAAGTATAAGAAGTCAGAATTCCTGATGTTTCTGGATCTACAAGGATGAATTCCAGTTGGGGTATAAGCAAATACTCAGCTTCAATACATACCTCATCCTCTACCCCTGAACTTCACAAGTGCATAAAAGAGAAACAATTCAACCACAAAAGTGAGATAAGAAGCATTGAGGGCCTGACTCTAAATCTGAATCTATTTTCTTTTGAGAGATTAACCAAAAAAACTGGACAGACATGGCCTAACTCATTCTTCTGTGGGCTGGAGAGAGGAGGGGACAGGTGAAAGAGGTCAAATTCAAACTTCAGCATTGCACTGCAATCAAGACTTGAACCTTAATTCTGAAAGCGCTCGTGGCTTCTCAGTTAAAAGACAGACAGTGATGTTGTAAGCAAGCAATGATGGATTTTCCCCTCACCAGATTCTGCGCACAAGCAGAGCTCTGTGTGGCCATCACACACATTTGTATGACCATGCAGTGCTTACTAGTTTGACACTGAGCTCCAGTAAAACTCCTGCACCCATCCAAAACCTCCTAGACACCACAGAGCAGTTTGTACAGAGGTTGCTTTTGTAGAGCAGCCTCCTACAGCCAGGTCCAAGGCAGACAGAAATGGAGTGAGAGTTAATGAAAATTCATGCGTTTCATAAAAACAACTATAGGATAATTTCTCTACTAAGTTATAGCTAAAAAACCCTTTAACAGGCTACTCAAACCCATGAAACCACTTATTTAGTCTTGTTGACCATTTATTCTGCTTATAAACTCATGTTTTTCATGGTTACTCCGATACCATCGTTTCCAGACTCCCAGAATTCCAGTTTGCATGAGTTGTAATACTACACTTTAGTAAAAAGATAGAGTCAGAATACTAAAGCCATTAAATTGTTTTTAGAGACTCCTGGAAAATTGCCATACTACTGAAAAGAATAGGCAAGAAACAAGGGAATTTTTTTTTTAAATGATACCCCCTATATACACATACACTTCCTGATTCATTGTTTGCTACAGCAGGTTTTAAAGAAGGGAAGATGCTGCTGTATAAGAAACATCTTCCATTGTGAAGTCTTTTTCAAAATTAGCTTGCACTTTAAATCTATTATGTCCCTGGGGCAGAGAAAGGAGCAATAAGGTAGTTTGGAGAGAAATTCTCAAAGCCAAAGAGATACTTATCTGTAATACAAACATGTCACCTCCAAGAGGTGTATAAGGCACAAAACTAATATAATGTCACACGCAGCATTTTGCAAGCCCAAGATTATAAGAGGACGTTGTAGTTTCCATCCTGCCATGGGGGTGAAAGAGACAATGGGGCCAAAGCAATGCGAGAAACCTCAGAGACGACCTCCAAAACTTGCGTGCACACAACTTCCGCTGCCCTTCTAGCTCCTGTGCAGCTGAGTCAGCCCAGCACCCCATGATCCATGAACCCCACAATGTGTCCCCTCATCAGTCACCCATGGTCCCAGCACAGCACTGAAGAAACGACCACATGGGCTATCACAGCTTGTAAACCTTTGCGGATTAATTGCTATCTCCCAGGCTTGTTCTTTAGGCATACACTATGTTTTGCACCAACTTTTGGGATCAAATCCTTCCAAGACTATGAAAAAAAAAACCAAAATTGCAAAAAACACCAAACATGTAATGATTGCAAACATTGATTTTCATCTATGGAAAAACTGTTTATGCTAAAGATACCAGCATGAGTGCATCAGCTTCAGCGAACTCTGACAGAACAGCTTTCTGCAGTTACTACTAAACTCAGTGTCAGATTGGCTTGCAGGAAGACTACAAACTTTAATTAGCGAAATAAGGGAGTGAACAAAGCCAAAGCCTCCTCCTGAATAATTTTCTGTTTGTTATTATAGCTTCCACAGTCTAATTATTTGCTTAAGAAAATACCTTTAAAAGTCCACACACAAAAAAAATAAAAATCAGCCATTTGTTTTTCCCGTGTGGGGTTCACACTTTAAGTTTCAACAACATAATGTACCAGATATTTGGTGTTACAGATGGTAGTGGGGAACCAGAAGTACTTGAGGGAGGCAGGGTAGAACTTACTCTTCGTATCTCTTACCAAAGGAGAAACAAACTCTTAGCAAATGCCTTTTCAGTAGCTTTTTTTTTTTTCAGCAAGAAATTTAGCAAAATTGGATTTGCTCACAATCCCTTCTCCAAATCTGAATGAAGAGGCAGCTACAGAGGCCGTGCTAATTGTGCTAAAGCGCATTTAACCTTGTGCTGGCAGTTGCACTTTTGGTTCTATAAAGGGATTTTAAAACTTTACAGTTTAAAATAAAACTTTGGTGGCACGCAGGACCCTGTTGGAATGCACCCAGGGATGTGCCAAAAGCCAGAGCTGCTTCTTGCATCCCCGTCCACTCCGCTTTTACACAGGTACCAGGCCTTTCTTCCCCTTGTTCTCACTCTCCCTTTTTAAACAGTTAATCATGACATATATTTCAATTAGCATTCCAGCCCCGTGATCAATGACCCGCGTGTCTTCGAAACCCGGGCGGCACCGTTCCTTCCAGGAGGAGCCACCAGTGACGCTCCCCGACGGTTCCAAAGGGTTAAATCCCAGGGCGAATTCTTCAGATGCGCAATTTAATACCTCATAACTGCTGAAAATTGGAGGCCGCATAATTTATTTTCTTTGGTCCGGGCACATTTGCCTCATGCTTGGCTGTGGCTGACTTGAGAGAGACACACCTAAAGCCCTCAAGTGTCCCAAGTGGCCCATGTCAGTTGTGCAGAGAGAGGCTGTGGTAGTTGGAGGGGGCCCAAGGATTAGGTGTTCCTGAGAAGGTTTTTTTGGCTCTACGAAAGCCCACGGGTGTCATGGGAATAAGGCCGCACTCCTCCTTCCCCTAACCCCCCCAGCCTTGAAGGCCACATATCAGCGGGGTATCTAACCACTCAGAGACAGCCTCTGCACAAAGGTATACATTAAAATAAATAGAACGTGCGACCAGAAAGCGCACACAGAGAGGGAAGGAGGAATTGCTGAGCGAAACAATCGCTTCATTGTGGAGCAGGCAGAGAGGAATCGCAGAGCCGAGCTCCATCTACAGTCCCCTTCGCAAAGCTGACTCCAGCAGCTAAGAGTGGCCCCGGCTTTCCTCCTTACTCCACTGTCTGCTTCGAGTCTTTTTGTTTCAATCATTTTTATTCTTTTTTTTTTGAAATTTAATACTTATTTTCACTGCAAAGCGATCCACATCTGTATTTTGCCCGCATGGGAACATGGGTAAAGTTATCACATTGTCCAAGCACTTTTAAGGTTAGTTTGCTTTCTATATTTGAAAGTAAATAGCCTGCTTTTTTTTTTCCCCTGGAATTTATTTTAGGATTCTGCCTCTATCGCTGGCTTTTATTTGTACCATCTTCATACCGTCTGACAGTATTTCACATTTTTATTGCAGTCTGATTGTGGTGCGGTAGCTTCATCATTCCAGGAAAAAAAAAAAGTAAAGATGTTTGTCTAAATTGTACTCTTGCCCTTCTTAAAAAAACCTCAAGCTTCAAACATGATTGGGGTTGGAACTTTTAGAAGCAGTAGGCAGCCTCTGAAAGTATCCCTATTTTCTACTTGCTCAAAGAAAGTGTCTTAAACAGTAATTTAAACTTTAATATCAGCAGTGTACAATGTTATATCTCCTGCAGGAGATGCAGAAGAGACCAAATAGGTACCTTGTGCAGCTAAAAAACATTCTCCCTCATGCTATTCCTGCACTCCCTGATTTAGAGACTCTCTTCAGCTTTCCTGGAGCCCCTTTCAGCACTGGAAGCTGCTCTAAGGTCTTCTCAGAGCCTTCTCTTCTCCAGGCTGAACAACCCCAACTCTCTCAGCCTGTCCTCATAGCAGAGGTGCTCCAGCCCTCGGATTAGATCTGTGACCTCATCCTCTGGACTCGCTCTAATAGATCCGGATATTCAACATGAGAAATACAAACTGTTTAACAAGGTCTCTCCATCTCATGCAAGAATCTTTATTATTTCATTTCACCGTCCAATACATCCAAAATTTACACAACTTTCCAACGATACTAGCTACTAGCCTTCCTGCATCCTAGGTGAGAAAGCAAGTCAAAACCAGCGTGATTTGGATGTCAACAGCAGTGTTAGAATGTGCTCTTCCACCTCCTGTGCAGCCTGCACTACCCCAGTGGTTCATTCTCGGTGCACACTTTTACGAGGCAGATATTTGACCTGTTACACTATGAGGCATAAAATAATAAGTAATGAGTGGGTGGGTGATCTCACCGGCGCCTTGAAACCTCTTGCAATGTGTGGGTTACAAGGTTTGAATCACCCAGAAGTAGCACCAGATTTGCACGGTGTTGCAAAGAGGCTGCACAAGGAGCACCTAACTGGTGAAAATGGGAGAAAATTTAAAAACCTGAAAGAACATGAGAAGAGTGAGTGAAAACCAAGCTACAATGAAAACATAAAGCAAGAATATTCACTTATATAAAAGAGTAGATGTTCAGTGAAGCTTCTGAGAATTTTTATCCTTAAACTCCTTCCCATTTAAAGAGAAGATATATTGATAAATATATATTTAACCTTATTTGGAGAAAAAAAAACCCAAACAGATGTGACATGGATCCCACCCATCACTGTCAACCAATGAAACTCCTCTAATCCAGCTCCCACCCAGCACAAATGAGAGCAGAATTCAACCATGGAGACAGTGTTCCAGAACGATATTAAAATCATCCAAACATCCATCTGTGCCCAAACTAAGTTTATATTCCTACATTATCCAGAGCTCCGAGCAGCTGGGAGCCTCGGGAGGTGACTCTGCCATGAGACTGCATGGCCAGGCCTCGTATTTATGAATGAAATTGCTGGTTTTTCCAAATGTGAGACCGGAGACCATGGATGAGTGCCACCTTTTTTTCACAAAACCCTTAGGAGAACGAGTGCACTGTATTTCTTCAATTCAGTGCTGATATATCTGATTTCCCTCCAGGACAGACCAAACATTAAGTAACACTGAACAGGCTGAGTGTGCAGCTAAAATACTTGCAATGAAAAGTTTTCATTCTCAGCTTATTTCCTAGTTTACAAAAGCTCTTATCAAAAGAGCTCTCTAAATTGGAATTAGTTAGTGATCCAGGTCTCTAAAGCCCAGGGACTGGAAGTGAAGATTTCTTAATTATACCAGCAGGGGCTTGATTTCTATTCTTAGTGCAGCTGGGTAATGTTGTTCAGTTCTCGCCGAGCACTTTTTTTTGCCATTGGCAGGGATAGCCCCTGGTTTACTTGGACAAAAATAGAACTCTTAAACTGAGGCATCTTTACACACACGTGTAAGGGAACATGTACACTTCAGCCACACACAACCGGCTCTTCAGCAGAACCCAGGTTCCTTCAGAGCTCAATAGCTCCTAACTTGGGAAACCGATCCCTAGTTCCAGACTTCGATCTGATCCAAACTCCATTTCCCCCCTTCTTTCTGAAGGAACCAGCAGCTCAGCTGCAATTTCACCCACAGAAAAGACTACAGACCAACCCTGTAAGAAGCCTTGGGGGACCATGAGCCAGATGACAAGCAGTATCACAAGAACCCCCAATATTAAAATCATCCATTCACAGCGAAGGAACTTGTGCATCAATTACTTTTGTGATACAAGGAGGTACGCAACACAACAAGAACCAAAAAGCCTCACGATTTGTGTAAGTTTAGAATAAAAAAAATATTAGCCTAAGAAAGAATTTGTTGCAGATTAATCATGTAACCTTAAAATGCTCCAATAAAACAACTCACTGAATAAAATATGGAACAAAATAAAACAACACATGCTTATAGCTGTGGTTTAAGTGCATGGGGGTAAGGGGCAAGGGAAGGAGGCATACAAGTTTATCTTCTTAAGGCTCCTGGACAAAATCCAAAGATTTGGGTTCAGTACCCAAGTAGGTCACATTTTTGCTCTCATTAAAATATTTGACTCATGCTGGAAACGTTCTCTGAAGAAAAATGAACTCTGGACCGGGAACAGGACAGAGCTGCTGTTGTTAAAGCCAGTGTTTAAATCTCATTACTTGATGGCTGTTAGTCACCTTCACAAGAAGCTGGCCATCCTCAGGATCTTTTTTTTTGCTTGCACAACACATTCTAAAAACTCCAGCAGGGCAGGTCAGCTGCGTATCATAAAGCCATTGGCCATCCCGTGCGATGCTATTTTTAACAAAGGCATAGCAATTCCGCATCTTTACATTCCTATCTGCTCAAGCTGCTTTATCAAAACTCAAACTTTCTTGCTGGGAAACTGCTCTCTCTTTGGTACCTTTTCTGCCAAAACCCAACTGTAACAACAAAAGTTTATAAACAATGAAAATTCCAGCTGCTTGACATCAGCGATGTGAAGTTTTCACTTCACACTGATACAAATATTTACCCTGAGCTCTGGCAAAGCTTTCCTTGCCCATGTCGCCCTTAATCATACATTTTTCCTTGATTGAGTTATGCTTTCCAGTACGTGATTTGCTCTGGTTTACTTTTTAACACATCCCAGAGGCTTCGTCAAAATCAGCCCTGTGCAGGCCATGTCATTTGGTAGCTGCCAAACATGCTATTCAGAAGGACTTTGGCAAACAGCAAAAACAGGGTCTTTTTCGAACTGCTCTAATAAATGTGTTTGTTCTTTTCTGACCACCATTTATTTTTTCAGATCCCACATATCCATAAAGCAATGAGCCAAGAAAGAAAGAAAGCAGAAACCCGTTCGTTTCCCCTTTAATCTATTCCCTTGAGGCAATACGCTGGCTTCTCTTATAGACACCTTATAGCCAAAAGAAGCTGAAACTATCGACGACTCAGTTTTTACTATTATTTACAAGACAGAAAGGTTAGTATCAGAGAGGGTTAATAGTAAAGAGTCACTTTGTGGTGCTCTCAATACTTTCAAACAGCATAGACAATCATAACTATCTGAATAAATAGGATCATAACAAATTGTTTATTAAATTATTACTAAGTTATAATTAACTTAATAATCTTAATCTTAAAGTCTTGCAAAAGAAAAAATCAACATATTTCAGTTACATTCATATAAAGTTGAGTGCAACAAGGAGGAAAATCTGTCTATACTAACTCACTCAGAAGGAAGAAGCTTATTACAACATGTTTCTCAAAGCAGACTCAAATCCTGACCAAAAGATGATATTTTTCTTCTCCTTTTCCCTCTTGATGCCTCTCTACATCCCACTTTTCATTGAGGGGAGGAGGAAAGCAACCAAGATAAAGAGCATTGAGGAATTTTGGGTCCTGGGCAGAAGTTATTGTAACTTTGCAGGGAAGATTGTTCTTAAAAGACAGCTTAGCTCAGCTTTTGTTTTTTCTACTTGTGCAGTGATGATGCTAGACTGGTCCCAATAAAGTGAGGTGGGAATTCTGCTACCAACCTGAATATGAACAGAATTTCATGCAGAACATATGTTTACACAACATACTTGGCTATAAGTGTAACTAATTTAGTCTAATTATTAGTGTATAACTAATTATTATGTAACTATTTATTAGTGTAACTAAATGGTTGATTCTCCTTCCCTGGAGGGGTTTAAGGCACAGGTAGACGAGGTGCTGAGGGACATGGTTTAGCGTTTGATAGGAATGGTTGGACTCGATCCAATGGGTCTCTTCCAACCTGGTTATTCTATTAATCTAAATACAGACTTGGGACAAAGCTCTTGTCCTGTATTTTTCCTCAACGTCCATTTCATTATTACTCTTCTTTCTTAGAATTTAGTCTAATATTATACTTCCAACAGGAAACAAGAAGCTACCTCTTCTAATAATTACTTACAAAACTATTTTTTTAGTTCATTAAAAGATAAATCTTACACATGCACAGTAAAAGTCCAAAGCATGAATCTGCTCCCAACTCTTCTTTAAGACAAATCAGTCACCCCTGGGCAGAGACAGATAAAACCCTATCGCGCTTATTAAAGTAAATCAGCCCCACTTACAGGTTGTAAACAAGGAGGAGAAACCCAAAGTCTACAGCAATTAAAAATAAGCAAAGATGGAAAAAAAAACTCCTGACCCACCTGAAAGATAAGCCAGATGCTCCCAATTTATTTACTATTTTAATAAAATATAAGTGCATACATTGCCAGATGAAATATCTAAAATCCAAATACTTTAATTCTACTTTCAAGGACAATTTTTTATTTCCATTTTACCTCCTTTCCATTTGAAGATTTAACGCAACTGGTGTTCCATATCAAAACCGAGAATATTTAGAAGGAAATATTTGACAGTGCTAATAAATCACACTAGTTCAGGTTAAAACTAGGCAGTAGATTCATAAGTCTTCACACAATCTTTATCGAATGATTAAATATTTCAATAAAACATAAATCCTACGAGAATTTGAGTATTTGGGATTTAATTAAGAAAATTGTTCTTAGTTCGCTTATGACAAAATTATATTTAAATATATATTCATGAGTCTTGTGATCCTGGCATCACCTACAGGTTACCACTAGAGATCTCGGGAGAGGTGGAAAAAAGGAAAAAGCAATTTGGATTGGCTTTTGTATGGCAAATTGCTAAGCAAGTGACAGATTCACACTTGGAGCTGGTCGCTGCCCATGACTTAAATGCAGCATCTGCAGCGAATTTTCACCTCTGGCTGAAGGAGGAGAAGCACTCAGGGTGGCCCCTTCTCCAGTCCCAGCATAGGAGAAATAGGAAAGACTGATAAAAATCATTTAAAAAAAATCAACCAGGAGAACTCGCAACTCAAATTAGATTCAGTATCTCAAATTTTTCACCAGTGCCCTGGCTAAACCTGACATGGCGTTACCTGGATTCGGTGTTTAAATAGAAAATATTTTAAAGTTGCTAGGTATACGCTGAGTCTTTTTAAATCCTTCAGGAAATCCACATTTTCATGTCCAAGTAATTTGGAAGCCTAAGTCTCATTTATCTTTATTTTTATAAATTTTAATTCAGAATCACATTAGGGACCATTTTAACATTTCTATTAAGGCAGTACAACAGGAATCCAATCATTGTACATGCTATGGTTACTGTCAGCCTTACAGATACATTTTCATCACTTGAGTTTTCATTCATTTAGAAATAAAAATAACATGACCTGCTACTAGGGTGCCAGAATTTGCCCAAAGCAAGTGGAAAAATGAATCATCAGGAAGACATAAAATTTAAAGGACCTAAACATCAAAAAAGAACAGAAAAACACCCAAAGCACAGCGACATAACACACTGGCTAGTCTCACAGGCACAAGTGATGCGGTTTTCTTTACCTAACAAAATATCTATGTCACATCTGGCAATTCATAATACCTTCAATAATCAACAAAGATGCCTATAGAACATAATTAATTTAATTGTAAGGAAGAAATTTAAAGCTCAACTCCATTGCCCAAACCAAATCTGTGGATCCTCCAAATTACATGACACAGGACATGGCTCAAGCTCCACCAGGGGAGGTTCAGGCTGAACTTTAGGAAAAAAAATTTCATGGAAAGGGTCATTGGGCACTAGAACCCCCAGGGAGGGGGTTGATTCACCTTCCATGGAAGTGTTTAAGGGACGGGTGGACGAGGTGCTGAGGGACATGGGTTAGTGATTGATGGGAATGGTTGGACTCAATGATCCAGTGGGTCTCTTCCAACCTGGTTGTTCTATGATTCTATGAGTGGAAGATACTATGAATGCTACAGTACATTTAGTCTAAATTTCCACACTAGAATTGAAAAACAGGGAGTGGCAAGTGGAAGCAGAGTCTGAAAACCAACACAACTGTCCTGAAAGGAAAAGGGAGTTTCACGAGGTCTTAAAGGTAACAAGCTCCTACAATTAATAAGCTCATAGTAAAAAAAAGATGCAATACAGAACTCTACATATGAAAATGGAAGTTCAAACGTACCACCAATAATCCAAGGACAGCTTTACGATCCCCATTTGCAAAGTGGTATTTTATTCATAGAATTAATCCCATCACATCACTGATGAGAAGAAAAAAAAATACATAAAGCTAAGAAACAGAAGTGGAAAAACGTGTGCTTTATGGAAATCTTTTTAAGTCACAAGCAAAATGATCAATTGAGCTGAAACCACATTCCAATGTCTCCAAGGCTTACCCCAGGGATAAATAAAAAACCCTTCAAGGCTTTAGACCACATTGAGGAAAATATCAAAACAGTACTCAGAGAAGATGTTTTCATTGAATCGGTCACTTAAGTTCTACAGAATCACAGAATTATTTAGGTTGGAAAAGATCTTTAAGATCATCGAGCCCAACCTTTAACCTAACACTGCCAACTCCACCACTAAACCAGGGTCCCTAGGCACCATATCTACACATCTTTTAAATACTTCTTCAGGGAGGGGGACTCCACCGCTTCCCCAGGCAGGCCATTTCAATGCTTGACAACCCTTTCTGAAAAGTAATATTTACTAAAATCTAGTTTAAACCTTCCCTAGTGCAACTTGAGGCCATTTCTTCTTGTTCTATTGCTTTTTACATGGAGGAAGATATGAGCACCCTCCTCTCTACAAACTCCTTTCAGGTANGTGGAGGAAGATATGAGCACACTCCTCACTACAAATTCCTTTCAGGTAGTTGTAGGCCATGATAAGGTCTCCTCTCAGCCTCCTCTTCTCTAAGCTAAAGAACCCCAGCTCCCCCAGCTGCTCCTCAGAAGAATTGTGCTCCAGCACCTCCACCAGCTTTGTTGTCCTTCTCTGGACACACTCCAGCCCCTTAATGTCTTTCTTCATGGGAGGGGCCAAAACTCAACACTGGATTTGAGATGCAGCCTCACCAATATTGAGTACAGGGGCACAATCACTTCCCCAGTCCTGCTGCCCAGTTTCCAATACAGGTCAAGACGCCGTTGGCTTTCTTGGCCACCTGGACACATTGCCAACTCATATTCAACTAGCTGTAAACATCCCTAGGTCCTTTTTCAACCCAGGCAGCATTCCAACCATTCCTCCTCAGGCCCAGGAGTATAATATGGGAAAGCTTTAAAGACCTTACTAACATCTAAGTAGAATTATACACAACCTTTACCTCATCTACGTAGTTTAACTTGTCATTGAAGGAGAACAGGTTGTTCAGGCAGGACCTGTCTTAGCTAANACGCAGCCTCACCAATATCTAGTACAGGGACACAATCACTTCCCCAGTCCTGCTGCCCAGTTTCCAATACATGTCAAGATGCCGTTGGCTTTCTTGGCCACCTGGACACATTGCCAACTCATATTCAAACTGAGTATCAACATCCCCAGGTCCTTTTTCAACCAGGGCAGCATTCCAACCATTATATTCCTGGGCCTGAGGAAGAATGTGGGAAAGCTTTAAAGGCCTTACTAAAGTCTAGGTAGAAATATGCACAATCTTTATCGCATTTAAGTAGTTCAACTTGTCATAGAAGGAGAACATGTTGGTCAGGCAGGACCTGTCTTAGCTAAACCCATGCTGACATGGGCTACATACCATTTTTGTGGACTGTAAGCAGCACAGATCAAAACAAGTCAATAAGCTCTTATTTTACTCTTACATCCTCATGAATTCAAAGTTTTATCACCACTGGAGAATCGTAGAATCACCAGGTTGGAAGATACCCACCAGATCGAGTCCAACCATTCCCACCAATCTCTAAAAAGGTCCTACTGACACCAACACCAAAACATCACTATGAATTTCAACAACTGCTCTGAAGAACTTCCTGGAGTTTGATGGGACTGACGAGAAGGAACAAACACCACAACTATTCTCTACATGCACTGTGGACTTCCAACACTTTCTATATTCATTTACACCTCCATAGAATCAATTATTAACGTCTCTTCCCTCTTTACCTGTTCCCTCAGTGTTCACAGCATCTTCCTACTACTGAAAAAAGTGGAGTTTTTTCGTCATCTGCCAGAACTGATATATTTTCCCCTCCCATGTTTTCCAAACTTTGAGAACAGAAATTAAACTCCCCAACTAAGAGGGCTTTTTAATTAAAAGTCTGTTCTTTTTAACCAGCAATGTCAACAGGAAAGTTCACTGCTCTAGTAGTATTATTTGTCATTACCAGATTCAGAGTCAGTAGAGGGAGCACAAGAGCACACAGAGAATGTTAAAAATAATGACTATTAAGGATTTTTGGTAGCTCTTTATTTGGGGAGGTGCGGTGAAGTTTTGTTGAATATTTCAATCTAATTCACTAGGTAAAACAATGCTTAAAAACTACGTAGAAGAACCATGTTGCCTTGAGAAAAAACAGACCCAAACTCCAACTGTTTAGCAGTATAGATTAAGAGCTGGAAAGCTCTCTCACCAAGTAGAAAAAACAAACAAGTTTCTTAAAATAAGCATCTTAATCATAATGCTGAATAATTTCCCATTTTAGTAACTGCCACAAAGTATTTCTGACAAGGTTGTAAAAACTTGTAAGAAAATGATAATCACAGCGTAATTCATCAGCATCCACCAAGAACGATCAGTTCTGTTGAGACCTCGATAAAAACCTTCATTTGTTACAAAACTGAGAACAAGACATTATTTTTTTGTTTGTTTTAGATTCCGTAATTGCACACAAATCTCAGTCCAGGTTCATCCAAAACTTGCTGAATTCCCAAAGTTTTTCAAGAATTCAAGCCTGGCTGCCAGAAATATCTGGACTCAGCTCGAGTGAACTTGGAGCGGTTTATATTATTTTTTTTTATCAAAACTATGGGAAATTCAATTGTTTTTCATGGTTTTGGCTTGATATCAAGTACAACACAACATTTCTAAGTGGGTTTCATTTTAACTTTTCAGTTTTATTTGAGCCTCTAGGTAAGATCGGGAACACAAAGTGCTTTCTCCTCTTACTAAATATAAATCCAGACTGATCACACAGGTTTTACTGGTGCTGTGTCTGTGTTGCACTAATTTAAATCAGAACTTTCACAAGTTTCAAGATTTTTCTTTTAATTTCCCCCCCCAAGTCAACAATCCCTTTCATGAGTCCTTGTCTCCTTGTCCTTGCAAACCATTGACCTGAACAATCTTCTCATTCCTGGGTATAAAACTGCATTATATTTTGGGGTGAAATGCCCATCAGAGTAATGAACATGGTTGCACGACTAAGGACGTGCAACTTACATCATTTAAAGCTAATCACATAAAACAACGTTCTTTAATCACAAAGTTTAAGACACAGTCATTCAGAACAGCTGTGCACCTCACTAATTTTCCCCAAAAGTACAAAAATAATCAAAATATCTTGGTGCTTTCCTTTTTGGCCTCCTATCCCAATCAACCATAAAACAAAACAGACTAACATTTTGCTTCTTATTTTCACACATGAACTATGGAGTGTTATGGCTTTGTGGAAGAATAGTAGGAAGACAGAAAAAAGTAAAGAGAATGAGAAAAAAATTAAATCACAAGAACTCAATCAACTTTGTGCATTTAGTATGAATTAAACTTCTCCATGACTGCTCAAATAAAGTGTTTTTTGTGATTATTTCCTAGTCTACATGTATAGTTCATACCTGAGATCCAGAGATATATATTCCACCATTTAAAAAAAACAGAAAAACCTTCCAGTCTTTCCAGCTTTGAATAATTTTTACTTGGCCACTGAATATGCCAGAAAGTTTTCTTCCTTCTGCTCTTGGTATCATAGAATGAGAGCCCAAATACACAAACTCAAAAGTAAGTCTCATTAAAGTCCAAGCAAGCATTCAAGAGGAAAGAAGAAAAGACTCCTGGAACATCTGAATATCTTAGGACTCTCAAAGACAACGAAAATGCCTAACAGTATCTTCCATAGAATTCCTGAATTCTATATGTTGGCTGTTTGGGGTCTTAACTGCTATTATAGGACTTCAAGAAATTCCCATGTAGTATTTTAAAGTTCTTTTGAAACAAGTTCCTACACTGCTCAGACTGTATGTTTCTTTATTCATGAATCTTTTCCTTCTGCTATCCAGTTCCCATCTTGTGTGAGTCGAGTCTAGTATTTTCTTATCTAAATTCGAACATTTATTTATACACATTTGGCAGGTCTGAATCAGCCCAAACATGATTAAAGCACTTTATTTCTTGCACTTGTTTAAAACACGAGTACCATTCCAAAAAGCACCAGTGGATAACCACGGCATTTATTAGCTTCCAGTTAGCTCTATATTACATTAGTGCAGCTAAAGGTAATTCTTTTGATTGTGAAGTCTTGTAAAAATCAAGCTCATTTTAGCCGTTACATAGCTTATCGAGGAAATAAAAACAAGGCTACTTGATCACATCTAGGTCACTACCTTTGAGTCAAGATTCCCATGAGCATATTCATCATGGTTGGACTCGATCCAGTGGGTCTAGTCCAACCTGGTTATTCTATGATTATATTATGGTTTTGGTGAAGATTTATATCTACAAATATGAGATGTGGAAATTATTCATAACTATAGGTACTGGATTTTGCTGTGTCACAGCAGGACACCAACACCTGCAAAAAGTTACTTTCCGACATTGATGGCTAAGAGTTTTCTGAAAAAATAGTCTCTTCTTCAAGAGTCCAAAATTAACACTAGAAATTAAGTTCCACAGAGTGATTTAAAATATGATTCTGTAATACATGAAGTGGATAAATGGTTTACATATCAAGAGAAAGCAAGGAGAGAAAAACTGATGAATAAATACACTAAACCACATTTACTAGAATCATAGAATCACTAGGCTGGAAATGACCTCTTAGGTCATTGAGTCCAACCATTCCTATCTGCCGCTAAACCGTATCCCCGAGCACCTCATCGTTATATTACAAGAACCAGATAATTACTATTTTTGCATTACAGAAGATTTTGAAAAAAATTCACTTCTAGAATGAAATTCAGTGTTATTTTTAGATTAAATAAGTTAATAGGAAAACTATGGTACTAGCATCTAAAAATGATAAACATGAACCAAGAGCAGTAAGAATCATCACTTAGAGCAGGATCCATGTACACAGAGAACTGGGGGTCTGCAACAAGCTGCCCAGGGAGGGGGTTGATTCACCTTCCCTGGAAGGGTTTAAGGGATGGGTGGACGAGGTGCTGGGAACATGGTTTAGTGTTTGATAGGAATGGTTGGATTCAATGATCCAGTGGGTCTCTTCCAACCTGGTTGTTCTACGATTCTAAAAGGTGCAGCTAATCTTACTTCATGGCAACTCAGATAAATGCACAATATTGTACTACTGTAGTGTCAGGTAATCTACTGCCTCTTTAAATAAATCTAAATATTAGGTCTAGGAGGGATCAACCTGAGGAAAAAATGCTAAAATAAGTGCTAAAGTTAATACTTAATACTTGCTTTTCTACAAGACTTAAAATGAAAAGGCTTCCCAACTATTATAAGATGTACAGTCTTAATCTACATTTCAATAAGATATTTAAAGGCAATGCTGAAACTGTCAAGGATCCTTTCTTAAGCCTGAGAGAGGCCTACAAAGGAATGCTGACAGTTCCGTTTTCTGTGACACAGAAGCGTTATTTTATCGAGAAAATGTTATTATATTTGTATTCATTTTAGCGCTCCTCTTCGCGGCCTCTTCAAAACCCCCAGATGTATTTGGTGGCGCAAATGCTACAGGACCCCTCGCGTTGTCAGGAGCTCTTATGATAACGGTCGATGAAGAGATTAGCATAAACGTACATTCATTCCTCTGTCGCACCTCGTACAGAAAAGCTAAAAATGAAACTCAAATGAAACTTCTCACCAAGATATTTGTAAACTCTAAATGTGCTCTCAAACGTGTCGTTCAACCTGTTGTTTTCCTGTAATGGCCAAAAAACTTTGAAGGGCTTTCAGAAGATTAATTCATTAACATTGTTAACATTAATAAATATATTCCTTCTTTATGCTAAATACATTTTTTGTATTTTCACATGTTCAAACTGTATTGTAGACGTTTAAAAAAAGAGCCTATCAAGCACCTTGTTAAATTAACACTTCCATTTATAATGTGGCTTCGGTTAGGGGAAAAAAAGCTTTTCTTGTGTGAATGTATGCATACAGACCATAAACAGTTTCTAATTAGTCACATGTGGATTCCAATGCAGCCTCGCATGCCATAAACCGACACCAAAGTGTATAAGAAACTGTCAGTCAGATCAAAAGTCAATCCAAAATCATCCCGTTTGCAGAGCTGAGGTGCTGTCACAGTTAGTTAGCCGCAAATGTTTAAAACAGCAACCAAACTTTTATTCTAATTGAGCGCAAGTTGAAAGGCTGCGTACTTTGATGTCTTCGCTTTTATCATTTGTATATAGCTAAAACCAGCAGGGTAGGGGTTTCTTTTCCTTCTCCTTTCAGAAACAGGAGACATCGCTTCTTGTTGAAAAATATACAGGTAGGTCAAGCTGTATTTGTGGAGCCAATGTATGCGTTTCAATCATGCATGTAATCACTTACAGCACTAGTCCTCAAAACTGCAATTACAGTAGTTTCTCATTACTATTTAACATTTTCTTCCTGTCAATCGCTGACCAAATCACAAAAAAATGCATCTTCAGAGTACTATCTGCAATGAGATCCTACAGATCTTGGGGAACCCGATCCCAACGACTTCAATGGCATCATCATTTCTCTATCCTTTAATTTTTCAGGAGGGGAGAGGGCAGCGGAGCCTGTTTGCAGGAAACATATTCGAGCAGATGCCTACAATCTGAGAACATGTTAACAGAAACTTGAGAGGCAGAAATGAAAAGTCCAGGCCTAAGCTAATTATGGAAGCGCTGTCTGTTATACGAGGGGAATACACACAAAATGCCAGTTGGGTGGAGCAGATGAAGCAAAGGAGCCCCCACACTTGAGCTCAAGGCAGAGCACAAACACACTCAACACAGGGTGTCTCAAACCACTCTTCCTTTTTTTTCATGATACAAAAAACCCTTCTCGCAAAAGAAAAGTTAATGTAAAAGTCATTCCTCTCATTTCACTGGGGACACAAAAAAAAATTATGACTTTCGAAAAAACCACGAACCCATAGAATCACAGAATAGAATCATTAAGGTTGGAAAAGACCTTTAAGACCATCAATCATCAGCCCAACACCACCATGCCTACTAAACCATGTCCAGAAGTGTCACATCTACACAATTTTGAACACCTCAAAACTCACCAAGCTCTATTCATAACCAAATGGCTTTAATTACTACAGAATAACAGAAACAGGACACATCCTCTGGCTCATGAGACACCTCTGATCATCTGATTCCTCCTCTGTACTTCCTACAACACTGTCTAATCTGCTATAACATCACACCTCTGGGGACAGGGTTGAAAATGCTTTCCCTGAGGACAGTCATCCTCCTACTTCCACAAAACTTCTCATTCCCCAGAAAAGTCACCACTCCTGGTTCAGCATCTATTTAAAACTGATTTTTTCTTCCCAGAGATAGGAATTTAACAGAAACTCATGGCAATCTGAAGGAAACTGCTTCAGAAACACATGAATGAAAGGATAAATGCAAGATGGAACCTCAGGGCAGCTACTCCTTGGAGCAGAATCGCAACCTTTTAACTTCAGGCTTCCATAGGTGGTGTCAAAACTCACAGGGACATATGAAACCAAATCATTATGAGACTTAACGAGCACTGACAGAAAACAAATTAACCTAATTTCACAACAGGGACTAACAACTGGAGACATCAGGAGAGGAAGGGGTGTACAATCTATCCTTAAGTCATCACAGAAGGTGCTTGTCAACACAACAGCTTCTTCTGAGAGAAACTATCATAAAAGTCTCTATGACCTAGACATCATAGCAGAGGTGAAGAATCCAGTATGAACACAACTTAGGGCATAAATTCAGGTATCTAAAAAACAGGTAGGAAGGGCATATAAGAAAATTATGACTTATTTTCCAGATGAAGAGTAGAAGAGATATATTTTTGTTTTCACCGTTTTTTTCTTTAAGGAATAGTGTAACACCACTGCTTCCAGCAAGAGATAAAGCAACCTTTGATGGTTTGTCCAAGGACACCCAGAAATCTGAGGCGAAGCTGGGAACTAGACACAGGCAGAGGTCCATTCATAACACCAACCTAATTCCCACGAACCGTTAGCCAAAAGGTGATTAGAGAGAGCGTCCTCAAACATTTTCACATTGAAACAGTGCCCAGAGTATTCCCTCCAGACACAGCGTGTCAGGGCTTCTCTCTTCTCCTGCCTTGCTGGACAGGGCACCAGATATATCAGACGTATGGTAGCAGCAGGGAAGGTGGTAGTTGGTACAACTTAGCTTTAGTTTGAAATTTAAAAAAAAAAGCTGCAGGATCTGTGGGAACAGGGTATCTAGCAGTGATTGCAGCCATTATTTTTCTCTTTTATAGTGCTACCTTTTAAACTACGCTTGAGATCTTTGTTGCTGTCTAGTACCCTGTGGCACAGGCCTGGCGTGACGAGACTCCGGCGAGATACAGCACATAAAAGGATGCACTGCGAGCGCGACGAATTGCAATGACAAGGTTGGGTTGGAGGTAACTTGTGAATGATCTGGCGAATTGAAAAAAAAAAAAAAATGCCTGCGCGCTCTGCCTGGTAGCAGCGAAAGAGAATATGGGCAGTGCCAGTTGCGTGCTACAGGCAGGAGCCTTGCTGAGAACACAGGAGAAACACACCGTACCTTATTAGCACACCCAGCTTCTCAATGAGCTCTTTAGAAAACAAATATATAGCATCAGCAATCAACCATATTATTATTAATAATGCAGCTAAAATGTGCGGAGGAGGTGAATTTGGTATGGAGCCAGCATTTGAATTATGTAGTATTAAAATGAAAATCTCTGCTTAGGTACCCAGAGAACACAGACGTTGCTATAAAAACCCAACGTGCGGCGTACAAAAGCAAGCAACTAACTAAAACCCAGCTCAAGTCATGAATAAAAACAAAGCAATAATTCTTCGCACTCTAGAGCATCTTTCAAAAAAAATCGTTCTGCATACATTACCTAGTAAATACAACATCCTTGCAAGGCAGGCGAGGAGCAGTATCCTGCTTTTCGGGATGGGAGGCAGTCAAAAATAAACCAAATGTCAGTGGGAGGTTGTCATGACATTATGATCATGACTTACTATCCTTACAAAGCATTTCAGCCTTTGGGGAAGTTCTCTTCCATTCCTGTTCTCCCCAGGTGGAACATGAAAGTTTCTTTCCTCTCCTCAGGCCACCAAAATGGTCGATGCCAAGTCATAACAGACTCTCTTAAATTCTTCTTTCATTTTGTTACCTCCCTTTATGTGTAGTGTTTTACTTATCTGCATAAACCTACAAGAGTGAAACTGAACAGCGTCAGTCATTAAAACCATCTCGGCTCAAATCAAAACTCAAATTCATCATCACAAAGCTCATGCTAAGATAGACAAATTCACAGAAAAAGCTCACAAATTTTTGGTTTTACAGGTAAATTCCTAAAAATAGGCATAAATATCAAGATAAAGACATCATGCTCCAGTGTTTGCTCTCTCCCAAGTGTAAATAAAAATAGCATCGTATAAGACAGCTTATATGTTATTACTGCTCTAATTTACATAGATCTTAAGTGTGGCATGTTTAGGATCCAGTTTTGAACTTATCGCACCACTATAACACTTCAGAATTCTTTTTCAATAAAATAATTGAAGTGTAAAAATGAGAACTCAAATTTGAGCCTCGAGTATCAACTGGGACATTCTTGCAAAAACTCTACCCCATAACAGTCCTCTTGATAAGCCTCTTCTGGAGCACAAAAATATCGTAACTCCAGGGAAGGTCTGGTATTTAACAACTAATATCGTGTATGTGTGTGTTAGATTTTTCCAGAGTTGTTCAACACCTTCACATTTCCCCCGCCCAACATCTGATAGGCCAATACCCTCCTTAAAACTTAAATACTACAGCTTTTCCTCTATTTAACCACTACTGTGGGATTTAAATGACTTCCAGACATAATTTCAATATTAACTCACTTCAGATTGAGGCCTCTACATATTTTACCCCTAATCTTCTACCATTCTGCTGCTGCTAACGTCATCCCAAGACAGAAAGTACCTTTGGTTGTGTTTCATTACATCTGTTCAGGTGTTAGCATTGAATCTATGATATAATTTTGCCTGTTTTCAGCATCAAACCTATAGTTTAAAAACAGTTTCCAAGAACATTAATCTACAACGTGTGATGTTTACTGATAGCCAAATAATATTTAATTAGCCCATAGAGCGCCTGCCTTTAAAAAAAATAGTCTATTTGGAGGTACCAAACAATTGCAGATTTTTCCCATGGACCTAAAAAAAAAGAAATTATATATTCCATTATAAACTAGGGAATAATGACTACCACTAGATAATGAATTAAACAGAAAGCACTACAGAAACCTTGGAGCTCTTCATTTTGTGGAGGCACTGGGATAAGAGCGCAGGGCTCTCATCTTTACATATATATACACACACACAATTTTGAGGGGGGATAAAAGGTGCAGGTCCGTGTCATATTGCTGGAAAAGGAGATTTCAGATAGATTGTTGGCTTCTGCACGGTTTGGCTACGGGAGGAGGAGAGCATTATGGACACTACATGAAGACATGACGAAGAATTCAAATCCACTCTCACAAGTGGAAGACACTGAATGCTACAGTAGGTTTAGTCTAGTTTTCCACATTAGAAATTAAAAACAAGGAGTGGCAAGTGGAAGCGGAGTCTGAAAATTATATATTATCAGAGAAGAATAAGATTTGCACCCACTGAGAGTCATGCTTTTCTGTACAAGAGCAGAAGCACCTTTGAGAGGGTCTTGATCACCATGTGATTTTGTCTTGCTCAAAGCCTACAGTGCTCTTGACCAGGTCAACAGCTAAAATGAAAGATCTGCAATTCCGAACAAAGATGCTGTGTCTCACTATTTATCCCCAAGTCAAATAGCTTCTCATAAATTAGTGAAACTGCACAGAAAGAAATAAAAAGTAGCAACAAGCCTTGTGAAGACTTCTCCAGAAGGAACCACCTACAAAACCTTGAGGTCCAAAGACACAATATCAATTCCTTCTGATTATCTGCAGAAGAGTTACTCAGCTGGGATAACTTGAGAGTCCATTTTTGAGGAATGACCAGACACAGGAGACAGAGGCATTTCTCTTAGAGCCGACCAAAACTCATATATATATTACCGAAAATTAAACCCATGTAAGATTTTTTTTTTATTGACATATCTAAAGTTCATTTGGATAAACAATAAAACACCTGTCAAATTTAAACCCTTACACCTCTTTTAGACTGCTCCGATTTTTCTTTTTTAAAATCAACACGCCCATTGTGGGACAAACACTCCTTTATTCAAGAACACTAACTTAAAAATTGCTGTAATACCAACAGTATTTTTTCCCCCAATTTTTATTATTAGAAGCCAAGCTCTCTCATCCCTGTTGATTAAGGATGCTAACCAATGGTCACCGACATCTGATTACAGTCAAGAATGTGTTTTCCCTATTAAAAAATTGGCTGGTACTTCAACAGAAACATTATTCAGAAGTTACGCTTCCAGATCTCAAAATCTGAAGTATTCTGTTAAACAGAAAGGGAGAGAAAAACACATTTCCAACCCCCCTTCCCGCGTCGTTAATGAAAGGGAAAACATTTCCAGTTTTGCTGTGCATTTTCCTGTAAATTTGTCACACATCTATAATCATTTCTACTAAATGCGGTTACCAGCTACAGTGACAGTTTTGTTGGGAGGAAATCACAAGCCTTAAAAAGAAAAAAGTGCACATTTTATTAGTTTCTTTTTGAAAATTGTTATCTTTGCTGCAAATATGCCTCCACGGGAGAAGTGGAAGGCGAAGGAAACCATGGCAAGGAGGAGGCATCTTATCAGAGCACCGAGTGGGAGTGAGTTTCCTTCTAGTTACTGTAATAGTAGTGGTAATTCTTAACTAAAAAGCCACAATGATAACATCTAGAAATGGCACAGCACACTCTGTAATGTAACGTGTTTATGTTCCGGAGCAGGATGATAACCAGCTACAAACAAAACAAATTAATTCATAAAAATTATACTGCCTCACTTCGCATTGCTTTAAGGACAGAGGTGAAGGAAGCTTCAAAAGGGTATTTTCAAACTGGTTTTTATATTTTTTTTTTATGTATCTGAAAGAAAGTTTGTTTGCAAGGGAAATGCTTTTGCCATTTCATTTTTTTTTTTTTGTTTTGGTTTCAAAGCATGTTTGGACTTAGGACAAAAGGAGGACAAGGAAAGTTTAAGTGGAGCTTTCAAGTAAAAAGGGGACGACCTGGAGGGCAGAAATTTTGGTTGAAGATTTCTATTCCATCCTGCCCGTCCAGTCTCCAGGCAGAACTGGGGCGAATGAGCCAAAACGCTGAACTCCATCAGTGCCATTCTGGCTTTTGAATGAATGTGACAGTGAGAGACTGTGGGAAGCAACTTAACACAAATGGAAAATTTGCAACTGAAGAACTATAATAATCGTCTCCCATAACAGTCAGATCAGGTTTCAAGGGGGTTTTTGTTTCCTTTTTTTGTTGTGGGTTTGTTTTTGTTTCCTTCTCCCTCTCTAGCTGAATGCAGCTTAGCTGGCACATTTTGTTCAAGATGCTTGTGAGAATGACTGGAAATTTGCTCCTAATGATGAGTGGATCAGGTCGTTGAGACTACAGGCTGGAGAAACAGCAGCAAGAGTCTCTTCTGACTGTCACACACCTCGAAAATAACTCAGCCAGGTATGGAAAACACATCTTTTAATTATTTCCACATCCACAGCTGCTGCAAATCAGAAATTTTCTTTTGAATTCAGTATAGCTGAGCAACTCCCCAGCTGGAAAGAGCAGCTCTTGGAATCCCCAAGCACATGGGTTACACCAGAATAGCTCTACCAGAGGCCTAAAGCATCCTTGTGTCCAGGGCAGAAGATACAGGCTTCAAAACCACCTCCAAGTACCACACAAAGCAAGCCAACTAGATTTAATTTTACCATAGGTTACCTACTTATCCAGAAGTAAGCGCCCAGATGCATCTCTTACCATAACCCATACCAGCTCACCCCATGCTCAGGGAACCACCACATAAAAGCTAAAATTTGGTGAGTTCAAATGCTTATTGCGACAAGTTTAAGCTGCCAAAGCCAGTAGCAAAGCCCAAAACTCAGCAACAGAATTAACATCACACAGTTCAAGACACTCAGACTTATTTCTTAGCTTCCACCACAACCAGACACTACATCATGTTCAGGAGAACAGTAACTCCTCAACCCAGAAGGCTTCTCTCCTACAATAACTCCTCAACCCAGAGGACATCTCCCCTGCAGTCAAGCTGTACATCTCCCAACCATGCTGCAGCCTCCCCAGCCTTTATCACAACACAGCTCTTGTTCCGTTTGGCTGACAAAATAACATCCAGACACGGCATATTTCACTGTAACACCACTTCTCTTAGGCAAATCCAAGAAGAAATGACGATCTTGCAACTTTTTTTTCCAGCAGCTACTCGATTTTACTGCCTTCTTCCATTAAACAATTAGTAGGAAACGAGGGTTAATGCATTCAAACAAATTCCAGAGCCATTAGAAACTGTGCAAATTCATGCCGCTATTTGATTCATCATTACAGATCACTTGTGTCCTATTTAGCAAAACCAGATTAGATGTGCATTAACATACTCATCTACATCAAGGCAGTCTACTACAGGAAAATGAGAAGTCTAGAAGAGGAGGCTTTTTTTTTTTTATTTTATTTTTTTCAGGGCAAGCAACTCAAGCCTGATTTTGCTACAGAGCCTCCTTTTCTTGGACCTTCAGCTTTGTACCTAGAAGTCTCTTTTTTGAGCCTTTTGCTTTACATTTAGAGCTGCAGGAATACTCTGTTTGCATCAGATTCGGTTAAAGTACCTTTGATATTTCAGTTTCTTAATTGATAAGCTCAAGCTCACAATTAATACAGGAACTTTTAGAAGGATGGAGCATGAAGAAACCCCTAGAAAGCACTTGGAAGCAGCCACTGAACAGTCCCAGGATAGGGAAATCCAGAGGATGGGAGTGACACACAGCAGGACCCAGGAGGAGCCAGAGTCTAAACTTGGTGACGGAAAAATAAAACTTCCTTAAAGGCAAGACTCTTCAGCACCACACAGAATATGCCACCACTCTGAAATCCTACACTTAACCAAAACCAAGCCTGGAAACAAGAAGCAGTCCACAAAGACACAACAACCCTTTCTGCCTTCCATGGTAGTTATGAGCTTTCCCCATTTAAGGCTACCTACAGCTTCATTCCAACCAAACCTGGTTTTGCCAAATTTAAAGCCTTTTAGTCCCCCTTAACCACAACAAAGGAGACACCGAGGCAAACACACCGCAAGGCTCCAGCTGGCTCAGAGGCACAGCACAGCTCCACACTTCTTTATTAACACTTGAAAAGTTCAATCTAAATCCTCCAGACAGGACCAAACAACACGCTGGACTCCATACGACGCACCAAAACCATCAGAAAGCCAAGAGCAGCATTGCTCTTACCTTGAGAAGCAAAGGAGCCTCAAGTCAAGAAGCAGGAGGTGATGGTGGCTCTCCAGAACAACCATCCTCAGCACACAGCAGAGCTTCACAATAGCAAAGGAGCAAATGTTTGCACAGGGCCTCCTTTTATGCTGCTCAGGCTGGGAAGGGCCTCCCTGGGGGTGGGGACTGGCTGCCCTGGTGACCCCAGCACCAGGTGATGCCCATCACAGCCCCAGGTGAGCAACATCACAAGCCAGCCCACAACCTTCACCTCTGAGACCCTTCACTTTGACCTCTAGACTACGCTTAACCCCTTTTTCACTTCCATTAGCAGTCAGGTCTGCAGCCAGCAAATATCCTTCAGGTGTTTGTAGAGCTTGAGCGGGCTGTAATCGCATTAGCTGTAACAACAAAACAAAGTGTTTTCATATTCTGCTGGTTCCTTTTCATTTTTCTTCACACTAACAATGACCTACTTAAAAGCAAGAATAATCCTTTTTAAATCAAATAAAGAAGACTACAAGCTTTCCCTATGCAGTGGTAACCTGATTCTTAGCTGTATAATGAGGTGTGTATAAAGTAGAGCTGCTGAAGTGACTCCTTTACCTGCATAACACTGGACAGAATATTTTACCAGGCACGTCCAGCTTGGGAGGTGAGCAGCATCACCTCACAGCCACCTCCAACCTGAGCCAGCCCACAAGCTTTACCTCAGAGAGGTAACCAAAGGTGAGGAGGTGGCAATGAGTTTGAGGTGGGGCCACAAAAACGACCCAGAGCTGAATATTCGGGACCTCAGCCTATCAACCCCGGAGATGGCTAAGGGGGTGATGTGATAATGGCTATAAACTGGAGACAGGGAAGATTTAGACTAGGCATAAGGAGGAATTTCTTCACCATGAGAATGATGAGGCACTGGAATAACTTGTCCAGGGAAGAGGTGGCTGCCCCATCCCTGGAGGGGTTCAAGGCCAGGTTGGATGGGGCTTGGAGACTCTGATCCAGTGGAAGGTGTCCCTGCTCACGGCAGGTGGGGTAGAACTAGATGATCTTTAAGGTCTGTTCCAACCCAAACTGTTCTATGATTCTCTGTGAGGGTCATGTACATAACACATTAAACCAACATTGGATAGCACAGAGAGTTACAGTCTCCCCAACAAAGAGAGTTACTGAAAGTTATGAAGCTTGAATAAAGATGCAGTTTTCTCACACATCCCCTAGGGATGCTGTTGGCGCTAGTTCAGGTAAAGAGGAAAAACTGATGTCTGCCCCACAGGAAGGGACTCTTGTCATTAGCTGGGAAACACACAGACAGTGGTCTTGCTCATCTCTTCTGTACGTGGAACTCTCCGTTAGCTATTTCTCCCCCAGTCTATCTCCACGGTTATTTACATTGTTCTCTTTTTAGTCCTGCAAAACTGTTTCCCTCTGATGGAGAACTTCTTACAAAATGTACCAGTGGCATCAAAATACCTTTCATAAACATCTCGCTTTATAACATCTTTAGGGGTTAAAAATATATTTTATTTTCCTTTGCCACCTACCTCAAGTGCTGAGTCACAACCCAAACGATTTCTTCGTGGAAACTCTTTCTTAAAGGGACTACTAAATGTGTACAAGTACATCGTGACCTGCCAGGTCCCTCCTGGGGCATCGAGTAGCAGAAAAGTTTTGGTGTCTGTCATCTCCCACACGTTTGTTCCCTCACGGGCAATGGAAATTGTTAGGTCTTCAAATCTGCTGGGTGTTTCCTTGCAGTCACTGATGATCTTACTGTGTTTTCCCTACTCTTTTCCAGAGAAACAAGTCTGTCACAATCCGTTTTTTAACTTCTGTGTTACAGAAAAGCCTTTTTAAGGACATGGGAAGGCTGAGCTTTTCCAGCTCCTTTTACTGCTCTGGCCAGAGCATCCCTGGCTGCAGGAGGGCAACTTCCATCTCTCTGTTAAGGTTTTCATACCCCTGCCCTTTCACAGTTTATGTAGTGGATGAATCCTTGTATTTTATGGCAAAGACAACTCCTTTAACAGTGATTTCACCTGCTCACAGATTTATTTAATGGAGATAATTTCAGCAACGTCAACTTAGTATCTTACTTAAGTTCTTCATTTTACTATTCATAACTTTCTTAAAAGGGTTGTTTTATGTATTTCTACTACTAAAACCTCTTCTACTACAGAGTCGTTTACTCAAGTCAAGCTTAATAAACTCTTCTCCCCTTAAAATGATAGAAATCATCACTTTTCTAACGATCCCATCATATACTGTTTTGAACCAATAATACTGATTATCACCAGTGCCTCCACGCAGCCTGCCAGTACCCCTACTGTATCACCTCTTGCATTTCTGACATCCTTTTTGTACACCAAGGATTACCCACGTTTCACCAGCTATCCCAGCACGCGCAAGCTTCATATCTTCCTCTGTCTCAGTTCCACCTTTGAGTTGACTTCTGAGAGCTCTCTGCTTCAAGAACAGCCTGCATTTCCCCTCACATCCCTTCCCCTAGAAGATTTTAACCTTTTCAAAAGTTACATCCAAATGTTATGTTTGCTTTTTGTGTGATTTCAGATTACGTCGGTCTGGTACTTTTATGAGTCAGATCCCCGTAATTGCAAAATGTAATTAGCACAGTTCAGAGCGTTCAGAGTTTCATTTTATTTTTGCGCCTCGGATTAAGGACGTATTTCTCATACACTCTGTTTTTATGTGGCATGTCCTATTCAAATCTCTGCAGCGCAGTTTTATGGTTATCGATATATAAACCTACTGAAGACAGTCCAAAATGCACGGTGTTTCAAACCGTATCTCCATCAATAAAGTGATTTCTGTTCACATTCTCTTCCTCTACATTCATTTCCTCCTGACATAGTGTTCAGCAACCACTCTGAATCGCCTGCCTTGAAGAAGATTTGCTATCTGGCAATGCACCTGCATCTGCCTTTGCCCACCAGAACCTGTTTTCCTTTTGTTCATCCCTCCACCAGCTTCCTAAGAAAGCTCTTAAGATACAATTGCTGATATCACATAGGCAGTCCAGCTTCAGTTTTGCCCTGTATAAACAAGACCTGATTCTTTTAGGAGCTGTTAATATGAAACTGATATAAGAAACCAGCAAACAGGGTTTAAACTCTGTCTCCCAGTTTTACTGACTCATGAATGCCACTCGGGTGAGTCCTACGGAAAAAAAAAGAGCAGGGCTTCAGCAAACAAACTTCAAGTATAAGCCAGTGTACTGATTGTGAGGCCAAGTCCCAGCCTCCTCATGGGCCACAACACCATCAAATGCCTGGATCTCCTCCCTCCTCCAGGAATCAGGGTGTAGTAGGAGTAGTGGGAGTAGTGGGAGTCCGGAGAAGAGCGACTAAGCTGGTGAAGGGGCTGGAGAACAAGTCGTATGAGGAACGGCTGAGAAAGCTGGGGGTGTTTAACCTGGAGAGCTGGAGCTCTCTACAGCTACCTGAAAGGNAAGAAGATTTGCTATCTGGCAATGCACCTGCATCTGCCTTTGCCCACCAGAACCTGTTTTCCTTTTGTTCATCCCTCCACCAGCTTCCTAAGAAAGCTCTTAAGATACAATTGCTGATATCACATAGGCAGTCCAGCTTCAGTTTTCCCCTATATAAACAGGACCTGACTCTTTCAGAAGCTGTTAATACGAAACTGATGTGAGAAACCAGCAAATGGGGTTTAAACTCTGTCTCCCAGCTTTACTGACTCATGAATGCCACTCGGATGAGTTCTACTGAAAAAAAAAGAGCAGGGTTTCAGCAAACAAACTTCAAGTATAAGCCATAGTACTGATGGGGAGGCCAAGTCCCAGCCTCCTCATGGGCCACAACACCATCAAATTCCTGGATCTCCTCCCTCCTCCAGGAATCAGGGTGTAGTNAAGGTGTGGGTGGACGAGGTGCTGAGGGACATGGTTTAGAGATTGGTGGGAATGGTTGGACTCGATGATCCAGTGGGTCTCTTCCAACCTGGTGATTTTATGATTTTATGATTCACTCAGCTCCTCACTCCTACTTTGCTTTTTTTTCAGACTTAGTGCAACACATTTGATAAAACAGCCTTGAAAACCCCCTACACTAATTTTCTTCTTAGATGCAGCCAGTGTGTGTGCATGGGACCACTAACAGGTAAACTAGACTTTTAACCTGCGAAGCCCTATTGTTAGATCCTTTAACCACCTCACTCTATGATAAGCTTTTATGGTTTGTTTGAATATTTAAACGAGGGGTAGAAAGTAAGATAGAGAAGAAATTTTACTTTTAAATTAATCCTAAGTATCTACTATGCCTGTTTTTTGTTATTAATACTTCTATTTTCCTAAAAGATTTTCTAAAAAAAAATGAAGTGGAAAAAAGGGTAAATGACAATGATAGAATCATTTAATGGTTTGGGGNTGATAAGCTTTTATGGTTTGTTTGAATATTTAAACGAGGGGTAGAAAGTAAGATAGAGAAGAAATTTTACTTTTAAATTAATCCTAAGTATCTACTATGCCTGTTTTTTGTTATTAATACTTCTATTTTCCTAAAAGATTTTCTAAAAAAAAATGAAGTGGAAAAAAGGGTAAATGACAATGATAGAATCATTTAATGGTTTGGGGCAGAAAGGACCTTAAAGATCACGTAGTTCCACACTCCCCACCATAGGCAGGGACAGAGTTTTAAAGCCACACACTTTGAAAAATCATCCTACTAGTCACCTGTCTTATCAAGGATACTAGTATGGCACAAAGGAGATGGATAATAAAATGATACCACTTAAGAACTTAGCTAATCTGCCCAAACTGGAAAGGAGATCGTAAGACTCAGAAATACTATTTAAAGAAAGGAATATGCACTATGTGGTTCAAAGCATTGTATAAGAAGCCGTGTTAGAAATGCTAATATTCTAATAAATAGCTATATCCCATCTCACATTCCGTTGGATTTAAAGCTTTACAGCATTACAATATGCTAAGTTCAAAATACAGAGGTGACTCAAACGGTTGTGCAAATTACACACTGGTAAATGTGTGCGAGCTCCAGTCACTCACGGTAGAGAAGGAAAAGAACAGGACCAGGAACACATTACGGAAGGTAGTAGCTCCGTAGAAGCAATAGGCAATAGATAAAGTTATGTAAATGGATGCTATGCAAATCGATCGCATCTTTTTAAAAGGCAGTGGATTGCACGGTGTCTATTTCTCAGCACAAATAATTGTCAAGACCCTGGGTGTACGATATTCAGGGGGCTGGTGCTGGGTGAATAAACTTCAGGGCTGATTATTTTGACTGCATCTAGGATGTAAGTGGCTTTTCAGGTAAACAAAACCAATGCCTGGAGCAAAGCGCCATGGTAATACGGCCAGGAAAGAGCATAGATAAGTGTCATACAATGGCATTCGATTAAAGATGGTTGAATATTTTTTTTCAGTTGCTTTTTAAAAAATTGTAACAGAAAATCCCGGGTTTCATAGAAATGCGTTTGTAAATTAAAAGCACACATCTTGAAGAATATTCTATTGTTTGGTGACAAACACTTTTGAGTAATGAGAAACTAATTCCTGACCAGCTCACCACTCTTCAGTGACTTGAACAATGGCCTTTCCATGAAGAAACCAACATGATGGGAAGAAAACAAATCTGCCAGGAACTCCTGTTAATCACTCACTGATTGTGGTGTAAAACATTTACTACTGGAGCTGGAATTCAGTTCAGTAAATTAAATTTACAGGC
>WAAB01009890.1:53526-73954 GCA_013389865.1 Piaya cayana
GGGACAGGACAAGAGGGAATGGCCTCAAGCTCCGCCAGCGGAGGGTCAGGCTCAACATAAGGAGCAAATTCTTCCCAGAAAGGGTCATTGGGCACTGGCAGAGGCTGCCCAGGGAGGGGGTTGACTCGCCTTCCCTGGAGGGGTTTAAGGTGCAGGTGGATGAGGTGCTGAGGGACATGGTTTAGAGATTGGTGGGAATGGTTGGACTCAATGATCTGGTGGGTCTCTTCAATGTGATAATTCTATGATTCACTCAGCTCCTCACTCCTATTTTGCTTTTTTCAGACTTAGTGCAATACATTTGATAAAACAGCCTTGAAACCCCCCTACACTAATTTAAAGATTTTGTTTTCTTCTTAGATGCAGCCAGTGTGTGTGCATGGGACCACTTACAGGTAAAGTAGACTTTTAACCTGCAAAGTCCTATTGTTAGATCCTTTAAACCCCTCACTCTATCATTAGCTTTTATGGTGTGTTTGAATATTTAAACGAGGGGTAGAAAGTAAGATAGAGAAGAAATTTTACTTTTAAATTAATCCTAAGTGTCTACTATGCCTGTTTTTTGTTATTAATACTTCTATTTTCCTAAAAGATTTTCTAAAAAAAAATGAAGTGGAAAAAAGGGTAAATGACAATGATAGAATCATTTAATGGTTTGGGGCAGAAAGGACCTTAAAGATCACGTAGTTCCACACTCCCCACCATAGGCAGGGACAGAGTTTTAAAGCCACACACTTTGAAAAATCATCCTACTAGTCACCTGTCTTATCAAGGATACTAGTATGGCACAAAGGAGATGGATAATAAAATGATACCACTTAAGAACTTAGCTAATCTGCCCAAACTGGAAAGGAGATCGTAAGACTCAGAAATACTATTTAAAGAAAGGAATATGCACTATGTGGTTCAAAGCATTGTATAAGAAGCCGTGTTAGAAATGCTAATATTCTAATAAATAGCTATATCCCATCTCACATTCCGTTGGATTTAAAGCTTTACAGCATTACAATATGCTAAGTTCAAAATACAGAGGTGACTCAGACGGTTGTGCAAATTACACACTGGCAAATGTGTGCGAGCTCCAGTCACTCACAGTAGAGAAGGAAAAGAACAGGACCAGGAACACATTACGGAAGGTAGTAGCTCCGTAGAAGCAATAGGCAATAGATAAAGTTATGTAAATGGATGCTATGCAAATCGATTGCATCTTTTTAAAAGGCAGTGGATTGCACGGTGTCTATTTCTCTACACAAATAATTGTCAAGACCCTGGATGTACGATATTCAGGGGGCTGGTGCTGGGTGAATAAACTTCAGGGCTGATTATTTTGACTGCATCTAGGATGTAAGTGGCTTTTCAGGTAAACAAAACCGATGCCTGGAGCAAAGCGCCATGGTAATACGGCCAGGAAAGAGCATAGATAAGTGTCATACAATGGCATTCGATTAAAGATGGTTGAATATTTTTTTTCAGTTGCTTTTTAAAAAATTGTAACAGAAAATCCCGGGTTTCATAGAAATGCGTTTGTAAATTAAAAGCACACATCTTGAAGAATATTCTATTGTTTGGTGACAAACACTTTTGAGTAATGAGAAACTATTTCCTGACCAGCTCACCACTCTTCAGTGACTTGAACAATGGCCTTTCCATGAAGAAACCAACATGATGGGAAGAAAACAAATCTGCCAGGAACTCCTGTTAATCACTCACTGATTGTGGTGTAAAACATTTACTACTGGAGCTGGAATTCAGTTCAGTAAATTAAATTTACAGGCTTTATGAGGAATGGCTGAGGGAGCTGGGGTTGTTTAGCCTGGAGAAGAGGAGGTTGAGAGAATGAGAGGGAATGGCCTCAAGCTCCACCAGGGGAGGTTTAGGCTGGACATCAGGAAAAAATTCTTCACAGAAAAGGTCATTGGGAAATTAGGCAGAGGCTACCCAGGGAGAGGGTTGAGTCACCTTCCCTGAAGGGGTTTAAGGCATGGGTGGATGAGGTGCTGAGGGACGTGGTTTAGAGACCGATGGAAATGGTTGGACTCGATGATCCAGTGGGTCTCTCCCAACCTGGTTATTCTATGGTTCTATGAAATTAATGTAGCAATTATTTTCATTCTTCTTAGACATAAAAATTCAAGAAATATGACATGTATCTGTATTATAGCTGTGTTCAAATACATTACAAAACCCAAAGCAGCAGAATTTGTAATGGATCCTGTGAGTGCTCATGTTGTATTTTACGACATTACCTGTGTTGCTTTTCATCACCAATAATAATATTTTAATATTATATATCTATATAACACACATACATATGACATAGAGATGTATATAGTTAGATATAGATGCACATATATGTTATATAAATATACGTATATATCTATATGTTATATATACAAATATACCCATGAAAACATACACATCCTTAGATGTATTCATGAAGAGTTTGTCTTCTTTGCCTGAAGTAAATATCGCACAAGTACCTTAGGGTCGAAGTGTGATGCTTTTCCTCTCCAGTGCCACTAAGCGTGTAGGTATGCCTGACCGCTAACCCAACATCATGTTCCGGTCGCTAGGGACAGGCAGGTCCTTTCATCTTCTTAATGGACACTCGTCTACGAATGTCTGTGGCCTACCTGACTATAATGCTTTAAATTTTAATTCACTTTACATTTAGCCAAGTCATAAATACCATTTAGGTACCAATATTCTGCTTTATGCAATCCCTAAGGTGGTGCTTTTATTTTAATGAAGCCATTTGCAACTTAAGAGGAAAAAATATTCCATCTTTGATTGAATATATTTGTCAGTTTTATTCCCGACTGGCATTTTTATGTGAAAACTTGAATAAAACTGGGGGATAGCTGCTTACCAACTGGGATAAAAGTTTCAGTGTGTTTTTTGCCTTCAAAATTAGCTGAATAAATACTCTCTGAAATTCATTTTGAAAACATCAAAGTTAACCTCGACCATAATCAAAAATAAAAATCCAGAATTGAATTATGTTACAAATGAAAAATTTCCTTGGTTATTTGGGTTTGGTTTTTTTAAGATCTATTGTGCAGTAGGTGTGTAACAGACCTTTCTATTAAAAATGTTATTTTTAGTATCGTAGCAAAGCAGTGATTTACTGCACTTCTACAATTACATGAGAGTCATAGAAGCCAAATATTGGACGTGTCCTAATATTTCTTTTCTCAGTTTTTTTTTTCTATTGTGCAGTAGTTTGTAACCAGTAAGCACATGTCATTTCAGTGGGTGATAATGTGTGTTTAAGCGATCCTGGCTTCGCTTAATGTGGTGATACAAAAAAATAAGAGGAGCAGTAAGGCGACTGACAGCAACATTCCTAACTTGAATCTGCATAATTCTCTCTTCCCGGATAATTTGTTTCTCCTATCTCTATAGCTCTGGTGCAAAGGGAGTTACAAGAGGAAAGTGCCTTTCCCTTGTGCACGACAGGCAGAGGTTGGCTCGCATTTAAGGTCTCCCTGCCTCAGAGTAAATAGGATTTTATGTTCTCACTGTCACAGAGTGGAATGAGAATTTTTATACGAGGGAAACTGCAACACTTCACCGTTTCCGATCGTGTTTAGACTCATCCAGGTTATTTTATTCCAAACAGAAATTATCACAGAGTAATATTCCAGACTGTTCTGGCCAACACTCCTGCAGTAAAGGCAGCTCAATTCAAACCTCTTTGTGCTTTAGGTACTTTCTGATTCCAGGACACAACAGCTGGTTGGTTTTTATACTGGTGTGGGACAGTCAGGGGTAAAGAAGTATCTGATTTCTGACTCCTCTGGTATTAAGGCAAACACAAATCAATAGTTTAACCACCAGAATACAAAATTCGGGGTTTCAGTTTCCTTAAAAAGGCAGAATATATGTCTTATATATATGTCTTTAAAAGACATTGGTTGGACTTGATGATCCAGNCTCCAGTAACCAGGACACAACAGCTGGCTGGATTTTATACTGGTGTGGGGCAGTCAGGGGTAAAGAGGTATCTAACCTCTGACTCCACTGGAATTAAAGCAAACACAAATCAATAGTGAAACAACCAGAATATGAAATTCTGGGTTTCAGTTTCCTTAAAAAGACAGCATATGTGTCTTATATATATGTCTTAAAAAGACATTGGTAGGACTTGATGATCCAGTGTGTCTCTTCCAACCTGGTTGTTCTATGATTCTATGATGTTATCTCCTCGTGCATCCCTCAGCAGAAAACGCAGCAACAGAAATTGGTTTTTTCCAAAAAGTTGTTGAAAATTGTGCTGTTAGAAACATTCTTAAAGGCAGTTCTAGCTTTCGTTTCATCCTCATAAAATTTCACAGGTAAATGGAATTATTGTCACTTTATACATAGGAAATCACATCACAGGCCCCAGAAGGCCTCGCTTCTGCTGATACCAGTCTGACTTGAGCATGTGGAAATATTACAGACACTTAATATGGTGCATAAACCAGATCACAGCTTTCCAGCAGTAGGGGAATGCTGCCTATCTCAAGATGAACAACACCTTAGCCAGGAGGAGGTGCTTCGGAGTTATTTTTAGATTTATTAATACTATCAGTAGTCAAATCCTTACCAAAAAAACCCCTCTATTATTAGAGGAGTAATAGAATTTTCATAGAATCACCAGGTTGGAAGAGACCCACCGGATCATCGAGTCCAACCATTCCTATCAAACACTAAAACATGTCCCTCAGCAGCTCATCCACCCNAAAACTATATTAAGTCTGTGTTATGGAAGTTATTGCTGTGTTAAAGTAGATTTCCCTGAATACTTGATAATTTCAATGAGCTACTACTTTTTTTATTTAACTAGACACAAATGATTTACATACATTACATCACTGAACGGTTTCAGGTAAGGACTTCATATGCTATCCTAGCCCCTTATTAACACTGATGGGTTTGTGTGCAAGCATGTGCGCCAAGTAAATGTGTATCAGAGTTATTTTCAGGAGTACTGCAAAAATGTTTCTCTCGATATTTAACAAATACACACTTAAAAATCCATCCACCCTTCTGTTTTCATCTTGGCCCAGACCATCAGCCTTTCCCGCTCTTTGGGGAAGAGGTAATACTGTGAAAACTGAAGACTTCTAGCTTACCCAAAAAGCTAAGAACAAGAACCAATTTATATCAATTTCCATGCTGCTACAAAAAAAAAATCTAAGCTCTGTCCTTTAAGGTTGGTGAGGCTGAAACACCTTATTTTGGCCAATATGACCAGAGCACCACCCAAGCTTTATTATCTTGTTTCCGTTAACCACTGAAATGAAAAGGAACATTAATATTGTTAATTACCTGCTTCAGGAAACACCTATGAAAGTCACTGGCTTCAGCAGTAGAAAACTGATTCCACACCATCTACCACATTTGGTTTGATCTACGGCTCCTGAAGTCAGTGGGAAAAAATGCAATTAATGTCCAGCTAATTGATGGATTGGGTCAGTATTCCAGCTAGCTGCGTGTTCAGATGTCTACTTTTTCAGCTCTGCCAAAAATGTTAAAGGTTTGGTTTTAATTAATTGAATGCTAATGAATGGTGCCAAATCCACAAGAATGAAATTCTCTCTCCGTCATAGTCTCCTGAATTCTGTAGAATCACGATAAGGCTCAGCAGCAAGGAGGAGTAACTATGGCACAAATCTGCACCAGGGGCCGTGTGGGCACCAAGGTTTCTGGTCAGATCAAGGGGCGTCATGCAGGAGTTGCTGCCTATTCCAACATTTAAAGCGAATACAAAAGTCTCCAGCAAAGGGATTTAGGTCAGTATTTACATATTTGTCCAGTGACATTATGGGTGCTGTCAGCTAATACAACAAATGCATTTGTTGTTTTGATTGTTTATGTTTCGGTTGCTGAGGGTTTTAGCTCTGTTTAGATTGTTGATAACTAGCAATACATATACTTGGAATAAAGGCAAAGTCAAGGTCAGTGCGCTAGCAGACACATTTCAGACCTTGCAGTTCAGATGAGGGGCTGCTGGTTGCTTTTGGGGCAGTTTCTGTACTGGTGGATGATGCTCAGGAGTGATTTCTTCCATTCCTAGCGAGAGCAGGAGTTCTCATCAAGCGAATACGGCCAGATGGTGAGAGCAGACAACAGGTTTAGTCTGATATAGATCGTTATTTAACAAGGTGAAGGGAAGTCTGCAGTACGCAAGATAGATCTAGGCAAGGCAGATGTAGGAAAACAGTGAAGTGTCCCTGTGTATTCTTCTGACTCAAAGCAAGAACAACAAAAGTATTTATAAGAGTAATTATTAGTGTACATCACTGATTTATTGGGGGTTTTTTGTTATATGTTTGCCTCTACTACAAACTAGAGTCATAGATCTGGCTGATTTCCTATAAAATAAGGATATCACCTCACCAGGAAATCTCAGGACCTTAAAGAGGAGAAAAACATAGCTAATTATCCTTACTTCATGGGTAAAATGAGACAGAGCCAGGATGACCTGACTTGCCTGAAATCAATCCACCTGGCAGAGATTTAAGCATAGCCGGTCACCTCAGTACCAAGCCAATATTTTAGGCGGTAGGTAGTACTGCCCACATCTCTCATTTAACCAGCTGGGTTAATCACCGGGTTGGAAGAGACCCACGGGATCATTGAGTCCAACTATTCCCACCAATCTCTAAACCATGTCCCTCAGCACCTCATCCACCCGCACCTTAAACCCCTCCAGGGAAGGCGAGTCAACCACCTCCCTGGGCAACCTGTATAGTATGTAGAGCTCTGGTCTAGCTAGAGGCTTAGAGTATCACCTTATCTTGGCTGCCCCATTTATTCATACTCAGACCAGATTTAAGCTAACAGCAGATCATACACACCTGTGCCAGGTACTGACATGACCCATCATCCAAAAATAAATATAAACATATATATGTACAGTTAATAATTCAAGAAACACACTGTTGGCCCATTGAATGGACATGCAGATTTTGAGAAATACTTTCTAAGCCACCTTTTCCATACGCTCTACCTAAAAGCATCTTAACTGAGAAAACACCATCTCAAAAGCATCGTAGTATAAGGGTCACTCAGGGCCCTATCTCATCGCTGTAGCTTGTGCAATTTCCTATTGGCAATCAGAATTGAGTAAGCGCAGCAGGTTTTCACTCTTTATGGCTTATTAAATGTTTAGATAAGTGTACAAGGACCAGGGTTGTTTTTGTCAAAGATAAAAATATCTGTTTTGAAAACTGATTAAGCAAAGAATGCAACCACCAAAACCTGAAACCACTCCTACATCCATGGCTATTCTGGTAAACTCTTAATTTCTATGAGTTTATAATATGGTTTTCTCAAACATTTCTTATATTTTGTTCCAATTTGCCTGTTTGTTTTAATGATTTGTAATCCCCTTCATTTTTTTTTTACTGATTACACACATAAGGACAGAAAGCTAAGAGTTTTTTCATACTGACTCTGTAAGCTGATATGTTGTCAGTATGGCAGTAACTTTTTACTCATGGAACCACTTCTCTTTCTGTACAGCATATGGATCATTATTCTACCTCGTGTGCATTCTGTTACATTTCATCACAGTCTTGGTTTCAACTGTGCTTTAACCTCTTCTGTGCTTGGATTTTTTTTTTTTTTAATATTGTTTTCTGTGTCTTGGTTTTACATAAGATCTCAGTCCAAGTTTTCAGTCTTTCACTTACGTCTCTGCAGTCCATGCTTATATTTCCAGAGCGTAGGGACAGAAATAGACTTCATATCTTTTCTAATCTCCTAGAAATCACAGACCATCTCATTACATACCCTCCAGATGCCCGTGTATTTCAGAAGAGAATTCATAGAATCGTAGAACAGTTGAGGTTGGAAGGGGTCTTAAAGCTCATTCAGTTCCAACCTCATAGCCATGGGCACGGACACCTCCCACTGGATCAGGCTGCTCAAAGCCCCATCAAACCTGGCCTTGAACATCTCCAGGGATGGGGCATCCATGACTTCTCTGATCAGCCTGGCCCAGTAACTCACCACCCTCACAGTAAAACATTTCTTCCTAACGTCTAATCTAAATCTCCCCTCTTTCAGGCAGAAAATTTAGGTTAGAAGGAAAAATTTCAAGACCCAAGAAACAAAAAAATGCTGCATGATAAATCAGTTGTGGCTAGTCATTAAGAAAATCCATATCATAGAATCATAGAATCACCAGGTTGGAAGAGACCCATCGGATCATCAAGTTCAACCATTCCTATCAACCTATATGATAACCTACAAGAGAAAATACATGTACTATGAGGTGCTGAGACTCCACATCTCCAAGAGGAGGCATTAAAGATGGTTCCATCGAAAAGAATGTTAGAGGAATGGTAATTTTTCATCTGTTTACTCTTTAAAAAAGGCAGTTTTACCCTCCAAATCAACATTCTCCCCCCGATATGCACATAAGCACCAGCATGTTTCTTCTATGTGATGGTAATACAACACTTTCCAAAACAATATTTACCACAAGTAGTATCCAAGTATCACATATTTGGCAATTTCAGTGCTAGAGTGAGTATTTCCTGAAGGTTGCCTGGGTGAGGCTGAGTTATGTATGACACTTCATAACAAAGTGAGACACACACACACACAAATATAAAGTCATCTCCAAAGTCAACTTTATCTGTTCTACGCAAAATTTACAGCGTGTCTGAGTGCGCTGGAACATGCGTGCCACATCACATGCCACCTTCTTTTGAAAGCAGGCAGATGTAGTAGAACTCCGTGCTCAGAAATTCAGTCACTTCAAATTCTAACAAACATCTTCCCTAATTTCTGCCCACACCAGACATCCCCTGACATAAAAGCGCGTGTTTTAGCAAATGTAAATAGAAGAAGAAATAAGAACTTAATGTGAACCTGCTTAAAAGCTGACAAATGTCCTAATTTTTTGGAGAGCTTGTATTACAGAGCTGGCATTAACATGCTGTGGCATTTCTCTTGGCATTGAGTTCATCTGGTTTATTTACACCCATTTCCTTGCACCAACCCTCCTCGTGACCCTTTCCTCTGTGTGTCAGTCCCACAGAATGTCAGCTAGTTTGACGTTGGTTATTTAGGACCTCAAGGCAATGTAGACACAGTGAAGGCAAATTTATAGACCCAGAGCTGAGAGACAGGGTTGAGATCATAGAATTATAGAATCACCAGGTTGGAAGAGACCCACCGGATCATTTAGTCCAACCATTCCTATCAAACACTAAACCATGTCCCTCAGCACCTCACCCACCCATGCCTTAAATACCTACAAAGGTTCTGTGGACTGAAAAAAATCACTAAATATTTGCTGAAATACTCTCCCCTATTTGGGTGTTCTTGGACCACCTCAGAAGAGGGTAAAGCAAGTTAGATTAGACTTCCTTTGTTCAAGTTGAAGATACCGTAGTTGGCTATGAGGGTGCACCAGTTTGGTTTCTGGGGCTCAGATGATGTCTTTTAATTTGTCAGGTCACAGTAACTCAATGTCATTATGCTAAATGCCTTCTGCTAGTAATCAAAATATAGAATCACAGAATCATAGAACAACCAGGTTGGAAGAGACCCACCAGATCATCAAGTCCAACCATTCCTATCAAACACTAAACCATGTCCCTCAACACCTCGTCCACCCACACCTTAAACCCCTCCAGGGAAGTTGAATCAACCCCCTCCCTGGGCAGCCTGTTCCAGTGCCCAATGACCCTTTCTGTGAAATTTTTTTTCCTAATGTCCAGCCTAAATCTTCCCTGGTGGAGCTTGAGGCCATATGATGATAGATTTTAATGCACCATCTTAGAAGCTGTGTTCAGTCGGTACAGAAGCACCAAAAAAATGTGTTTTCCTTTTCCTGCGCCATGGTGGTGGATCCAGTCGGGGATTTGGCTACGGCCCAGTGTTACATCTCCACACTGATGTCAGTGATACCTCCAGGAATCCTGGTATCTCAGATCTTCTTGCTCAGACAAGCGCATAAGACTGAAGCAGGGCACTGACTGATCACTTACAATTATTGCTTTGAAGTTAAGCCTGGAGTCCATGGGAGAACTCAGCTACACAGTGTTTCCCTCCAGCCATGTCCAGATAAGTTAGAAGCATGTTGTGACCTTTTATAGTTATTTTTCCCCCAGAAAAAAACCCTACAAATCTTTATTTTTTTCCTCTCCGATTTAACAAGCATACTTGAAGCTCACTATTAGACAGGGTTTTCCTTTTTAATTTCACTCTGCATTTCACTGTATATTATTACTTACATATTAAACTAAATGCTAAAGTTGCTGTTCATCATTCAGGCTAGTAAAAGTATTCCATCCCTGTAAATTTTTCATTGGGATTTCTTTTTGCTTTTGTCAAAGATTGTGCCACAACTTTATAGCTCTGGGCTTCACCTCATTGGTTCAAAATACACTCCTTAATTGACTGAAATAAGACAGGTAATTTTCATATTGATATAGCACCTTACGTGTAGGCGCAAGAGGAAGGCAGGTCAGGTTCTCTCTTACAGTCTCATAGCAAAAAGCAGCATCTAGGGTGCTTGGAGTAATATTACCGTGTGCTAACTTTGTTGCCCATCAGTTTCTTTTAAAGAGTGCAATTTTTTTTCAGGTTTATTCCACTCTCGCCCCCCCTCAAACTGATAACAATGAAATTAAAGGCTTCTAAGAGCGGGATACTGGGGTGGATTCTGTGAACGAGCCTAGACAGGTCCTGGTTTAACTTTTGGCCGATAAATGGTAGGTGCTGCTGTGCCCTCCTGGAAATGTTATGGAGCCAGACAGGTCTAATGCAGCTGTAAGAACAATTTACAGAGCGAGCATCCCACAGTTATTTTCTTGACACACCGCATAATACTGAGATACTGGACTCTAGATAGGTCTATAACAAAAGCAATATTTACTTCAAGCCGTTGCAGTTAATACCTGTGAAAGGATTAGTGCTGCAGACAAGCCATTAGTGGCAACAGTGATTATCTCCTATATGTCACGAGGTGTGACAAAAAACTAAAGTGCAAAATTAAGCTCTTTACTAGCTAAAAGAGATTTCTGGTTTAGGTGCCTGTACAAGGATGGGGATAGAATCTTTTTCACCTTACAAAGCAAACGTTAAGGATTAGTAAGATGTGGTGCAAGACACTTAACAGGGCCTGGGTGGCCAGGTGAGGTATGAAATAAAAGATACCGTAAACAAATAGCATGAATGATTTGAAGCTGATGAAAACATTGTAAATTAGATATCCCTGAATGCTATTAAATATCAGAGTCACTGGATCTCTTGGCAAACTTACTGAAAGGTTGCACAGCGCTTTCAATGTGAAATCAGCCTCTCCTGCGAAGGGTAATGATGTCAATACTTATTTTATTTCTATCTTGCTGATAGAGACTGTAACACACTGGCTCACGCTTGCTTGCGAGCAATATCCCCCTTACCCTCAACCACAGTACCCAGCCATGTGCTCTTAGCCGGGAGTAGGAGTGGGTCTATCTTCCCTCAACATTCCCTTTGAAAGGGATGTTGCTAGTCAACTCCGATAAATTCTGGACCAAATGTGATCCTCAGTGACCTGACTGCTATGCTGGGTTGCAGAAAGCAAACACGACAAAGATTTCTCCCAGTCTGTCTTCCCAAGAGCACTGAGGGCTTTTCTGCTCTCATTCTGCTGTGCTGGAGCTCCTTTGCTGTAGGATATCCCCTGCAAGGATACGTACTTTTAGGAGGAAAAACTATTTCGGAGCCAAAGCTCTGTGCAGCAGAAGAAATTTGCTAAGATAGATGAAGACAACTCATCCGTTGATAAAATTATTGGCCTTTACACCCCAGTGGCACCATTGAAAGGGCAATAGCAGCTACTTATATCTAAATAAAATGTAAGTAAATAAAGATTCTAAACCTAGCCAAGTAAATCTTTAGATAAAAGCTATATTGTGTTATGAAATTATATTTCTACATAGATGGTCAAGCCTTGGTGGATTCCACTGGTGAATGCCCATCAATCCATGACACAGGAGACCATTGGTAAGACGTAGAGTCTGAAATTTGTGAGCGTGTTGCAACTGCACTTTTTTTTTTTTTCCCAACCACTTGTACTCGGATTAAGTTGGCCGCAACCTCAAAGCTTGAATCTCTGTTCCTGACAATGGATATTTCACTTGGAAAAATATATTAATTGAGTTCTTATGCATCCTAAATGATTTACATCTCCAAAACACGTCACTGTGTCGCTGGTAATGTGGCAAGTAGTAAAAAAAAAAAAAAAATCAAGCTTTTTACACACACGTTGACTGGTTTCCTTTGGAAATAAATATAGAAGCAAATCTAAATATTATTGTCTTTTTCTCCAACTAACACAATGAGTTTGGATCCTGAGGTCGGAACAGAATGCTTAAAATACTTGCCACTACAGCCACCTTCCCTCAGGTTGCAGCCATATATCCCCCAACCTAATTGCACAAATACACAACTTGTCTTTTTCTCTGTCTATTAGAAATTGATACCCACTCTATATTCAAGTTGAAACCTTGAGAGTAGCTATTCAAGAGCGATGATAAACCAGGCGTCTGCCTTGTGCTTTCCAACAGGTGAACTATCTAATAGCAGCAGAATCCCTGTGCTAAAAAGATTACGCTCTGAGGCAACGGCTGCAGTAAAATGCTGCATTAAATTTAGCAGGCGTTCAGTGTGCGTTTATTAAGTGATTATTCCCTGTATTATTACTTCCCTCCCTACTACTTTCAAACCCTCGAGCTTCCTTTTGCAGTGACTCTTCCTGCATCTTTGAGCTCCCTCTCCACTGCAGAAATTCACTGCTGCTGCACCAAAGACCCGTATAGCAGGTAATTCTTGTTAAGAGGTATCATGAAAGCTTAAGTTGTGCTTGTCCTGGCTTCCCCCCCAAGAATGAATTTCACTCCCTCTGTGTGTGCACATCTGAAGGCTCTATAACATTTTTGGCTTAAAATTGTCATTTTGTTCAGTTTGGTTTTTTTTAAATTATTTTTTTATTGCAAGTGAGGCTAAGATCCTGAGTCATGGCATTCCGGTGTTGATTGGAGAGGGAAAGAAGCACTTCTAAGAAACAACTACGTTTTTTAAAATAGATATTAAGAAAAATACATGACAGAAAGTGACTAAGTCTACTTCAACCCACTTCTGATTTTTTTAAAACCTCTGTCAGCATTTATTTTCACAGAAGGGGTCACTGGGCACTGGCAGAGGCTGCGCAGGGAGGTGGTTGATTCACCTTCCCTAGAGGGGCTTAAGGGATGGGTGGACGAGGTGCTGAGGGACACGGGTTAGTGTTTGATAGGAATGGTTGGACTCGATGATCCAGTGGGTCTCTTCCAACCTGGTTGTTCTATGATTCTATGATTATGAGAAAATTAGCTTAACTCTCCCTCAAATTAAAAACTGAATTTAACTTATTCTTTACTCCCCATTCCACATTATATATGGATATAATGCATAGTTGCAGTTAAAGAAACACACTGTGTGGAAGCACCCTCAGACCAATCTATCTTTCCAGAGCCAAAATATAAAAATATATGTTTTTTTAATTCAGATATCCGATTTATTTTTTATTATACAGTATAGCATTAGTTTAGTATTCATTATGATTCATTTTAGAATCATAGAATCACCAGGTTGGAAAAGACCCACCGGATCATCGAGTTCAACCATTCCTATCAAACACTAAATACTACGGCTTCAGTTTTCCTTATTCTTTCCTTACCATAGTGCTTAAACAATTATCCCGCGTGGGATTTACAAATATAGGGTTGAGGATTTACCTGTGGCAGAACATTTATTTGCTGCTGCTGAAAGCCGAAGGGAAAAATAACAACAAACTAAGAAGATCAACTTTAACAACCATAACTATTTTTTCCTGATAATTTATAAGAAGGAAGGTGTTTTACATCTGCCATGAGAGACTTCACCTGTTCAAGACTGATACCTGCATCCATGCAGTATGTTTGCTGCACTTTCCATTGCTCAAAACCACTCCGTACATACAATTTTTTCTTTCTTTCTTAAAAATATCCTGAAAAGCAAAATATAAAAATCCTGTGGGTTCTTCCAGCGTTGCTACAGGGGTTAAATTGTTAATGCTTTACTTTCACTCTAGTTTTTTATCAAACTTTCTATTTTCTCTCCCTGGGGATAAACAAATGGACAGCTTTCCTCTCTAGTATTCCTCCTTCCATTACCATCGCAGCAGAATGCATCTGAGACTATAATAATTCAGTGATGAAATACAAAATGTCGCAATGCCATCTCTCTTAAAGTGAACTGAGATTTTGTTATGCCATTTTAGGTGCACTAATAGCTCCTAAAGTCCCATGGAGTATCTTAATGTGAATTTAATGAGCTGATAGCATATAAATGACAGTACTGTGAGGGTGAAGGTGACATAACCTTTTTCCTTCTATTTGATGTCTGCCTGTGAAAAAATACAGATCTTTTCAAAATGTGCCGCATTATTACAAAGCGCTGCAACGTTCAGCAAGGAGGCTGCCATTGTTTTATCATTTTAAAACCCTCTTTTGCTCTCTCCATGGCACTAGAGACAAAAGCGCTTTTTAGTTCGCCATTAAGGTAATTAAAACTCGAAACACTTTTTTTCTTGCAGCACGGTGCTAATATGTGGCACTACCGGTGCTCATGGACACGTTGTGGTCTGCGTATCCATAGAATCANTGAATCAACCTCCTCCCTGGGCAGCCTCTGACACTGCCCAATGACCCTTTCTGTGAAATTTTTTTTCCTAATGTCCAGCCTCAATCTCCCCTGGTGGAGCTTGAGGCCATTCCCTCTTGTCCTGCCCCCTGTCCCTTGGGAGAAGAGGCCAGCACCCTCCTCTCTATCCAGTATCCAGTGACAACCCTTCATTTTTATCATGTGGCGATGCCAGTACTGGTAGCACGGAACCAGTAAGATTGTGTATGAATCACTGGGAAAGCACCCGCCTTTGTTTCCGGGTGTCGTGTATTTTTCCCCAGCTATCAAGGAGAACGCTAAGAGGTCTACTCATCATTCCTGGCTCCCGAACTCCGTGTGTCATTACCAGAGCGAGGCCATTTATAACGAGTTGCCTCCCTTCGCTCAACGGTGTCACACCCCATTGTGCTCCCAAGTCCCAATCACCTTCCGCGTGGTAATGAACTGTGAGCCCATCAGCGCCGGCTTGGATCACACTGACACTGCCACTCACAGGGGAGGAAAGGACCGATGGCGAAAGATAAACATGTTTGGAATCAGATAGCGGCGGGTGTATAGAAAACATAACTGGGAGATTAGGGAGGTAACCAAATGTATGAGGTTATTAAGCTTGCCGGAGTGTAGCAATGTAGCTTTTCTGCTGTGGTTTGAGGTATTGTCCTTAAGACCTGTAATTCAAGCTTAAGAAATGACATCTCAGAGGGCTTTTTTTTTTTCCCCTTCTGACCCAAACACTTTGAGAGAAGTAGCCAACGATTTGATCGCTTCCACGCTAAATTCTTTGCAAGGCAAGAAGCAAAATTATTCTCTTTCACTTCTCTTCCACAAGATATTACACATACACAAGATATTATTATTGCTCCTAAATAGTCTATAGGTGCCAAAAAAGATTTGCTATCAAAGAACTTTATTGTGAGCAGGACTGATTTATTTTAATTTTATGCACATTAACTGCATTAGATCAACCAAGGCTTTTTTGGGGGGAGTTTTCTTTGATTGATTTTTTAACTTTGAAACACATATAGGACAGATTAGGAGTTGGTTCTGAAGGCAGAATATTTTCCATATAGTCATTTCTTTCATCAGTAGAAACAATAACATTTGCTTTTCTAAGAAAGATGTACCTTAGGCTGCATTTGACAAAGGCAAAAAATAAATAAATTTTTTTAAAAAGCAGCTTACGTGTTTCAAAAAGTTGGAATTTTGGCAATGTATGAAATTTGTTTAGAGAAACCTTTCCGTTGCCAGGTGACAAAGCAAAACATATCACATATGCTTAACAACCAGCTTGTACATATTTTGTCTTTCCAAGGTTTCTAGGGCTGGTCAGGCCCGATGATACATTACAGCTGAAGGAGCTTCCAGCAGGGACGAATGTTTGTCTCCGTCCAAAAGAATTTTCCTAATCCTCAAGAAAAACAACTCAATATTTCTCGTTGTTTAATGATTGAGTAAGAATTAATTCTGCGCAAAATTAATCGCATCGCGAGTCATAACACACATATCATGTTTTGCTGGGGATGTATACTACTGGCTTTTGGCACATCATATTTGTTAGTAATTAGTGGTATGGTACAAACAGTAATTATACTAATTCTCACAAATTTCTTACAATAGTCCTATATTCTAGTCCCGTTCTACTGTCAAACAGCAACACAAGCAGTGTAAAAACCTGTGGATAACTAAGGTTTGATTATAACAATGGGCTAAACTTTATATCCTGCTACTTATAAAATCTACTTTTACCATAGTCCGAGCACCTTGGATGTTTCCACCTTATCAACGCTTCCTTCCACTGACGAACATTTTCATTTTAAAGACATTGAATAATTAGTTACGGTCATAAAGGAAGTCAGAGGCAGAGCAAAAAGCAAACATCCCATCCTGCACTCAGATTCCCCCGAACTCGGCCGTCGTTGCCAGAGCCCCATCCTTCCTGCCTCAAAACGCAGCCCTCGCTGTGAACGTCTACGCTTACCCCACGGCCTGCAGTCGGAGTTAATGGACTTCACACATGTGAAATTAATTGTGGGGGGATAATTCTGAAGCAATTACCTTTTCTTGGAATCCCAGTCAACAACGCTTCTAATAAATCGTGGTGCTGCTCGCGTTATAATGATCGTTAGTAATCAAATGCATCTGTATCTTCAACCCGTGTGCTTGCTTAAAGTAAAAACACTAGAAGGCAAAGAAGAGTTAGAGGTGCAATCTCCCTTGTCTCTGTCATAGAGTATGGACGCACAGGGCCTGACTCCTCTCTTCAAAGGACCCCTCTGTAGTTGCAATTATAAACTTTGTGCCGTCACACAACCTTTAATCCTAACCTTTCTCTGAAAAAGGATTCGTGTTCATGTCGTAGAATCATAGAACCACCAGGTTGGAAAAAACCCGCAGGATCATCAAGTCCAACCGTTCCCATCAATCACTAACCCACGTCCCTCAGCACCTCGTCCACCCATCCCTTAAACTCAGATATTTTTCTTTCTCTTTTTAATTCTAATTCTTAGCATCCCTTAAAGGAAAATTCACCACGACTCCTTAAATTGTTTATTTTTCCTCCAAGTTTATACCATTTCTGACTTTGGAAGTATTATGAAATATAGTCCTGCATTACTTTTCAAACCATAGACATGGTTTCTTTGTGGATGCATTTTGTGAGGACACATAATGACGTTATTATAAGACAAATTATTTGCAAAGGGCTACACATTCCTTGAGAACCTTTCCTATTGTTGAATGAATACATACCACAAAAGCAGGATTAAAGCCACAAGACTGTAAGGATCAAACCTAGATAAAGATAATAATACCTATAATTACACTTGTCAGTAGAAAGCAATAAATCAGTTCTCAAATAGAATCACCGATTTCTTTAGAACAATGAGCTGTTATTTCATTATTTCTCTATGGCGTGGAGGGATTGCCATCATGTCCCCTGCTCATCCAGCACAGCATCAGCTTTTATATAAGTTGAGTTTGTTACCGGGGAATTTTTCATCTCTTTATACCAGTGTTTATGAATCCTCATTTCCCTCCTTCTTCAGAGGCAGCTCCAAAGCAGATTTCATCAGGAAACCAAGTGTGCTGGGACTGAACTCATGCCACCCTACCTCTAACCTACTGCACCTTCTCTCACCTACCCCAGGGGAAAAAAAAAAAAAACAACAAGCAAAGAAAACTCAGCTCTAAAAAACCCAATTTTTCTTCTCTCTTTTTGAGAATATAACTTCTTGAATTAGCTATCCAGTAAGAACACTCGCACCCACAAATTCCAGTTTGCTCTCTCTGCCGGTAAATCACGCACACCAGCGAACCAATTTCCTAGAATCTTCATCAAAAGCCAACAACAAAGGGCTATAATGATGGTCAAATCAAATTTATTTAAAAGGGAAAAAGAGACCATACATGAAACCTTTCTGCATTACTGTCCAGATGCACTGTGACTCTACCTGCAACCATCAATATTCACAGTCCCTCTAATGCCTTAAAAATTAAGATTATTCTTTGATTTTTTTAAAAAATACCTTTCCTTATTCATTTTAGATTATAGCCCCTTGCAGTGCAGGGCATCCATTTACACAGCGTAAACTTACGATGTGAGATATGATCCCAGATGAGGTATTGCCTCAAAGAGAAAATGAAAAATATTCCATGCATTTTAAACACGAATCAAAGATCATAAGTTACACAAACGCGTGATACATTTCTGCTCTTCTCTGGCAGGAAAGAAAAACAAAACTGGCAGCTATAGCTATCGTATAATGGTAATTATTGAGAGAAATAATTATACAAAAACCTGTTCAAGTTATGGATGGGATGGAATGACTCAAAGCGAGAAGAATTTAAAGCAATAGCTAATACTTCAGTAAACCTCAATGTATGACACCGAGCAGCAAAATCAGACAAATTCATCTTCTGAAATCTTGCTTCCCTCTGAAGTCTGTAAAATCGCAGCAAAAGAAACTATTCTCACACAGTGCCTGAGGTTCAGCTGCAAGGTGGGCTCGGGGCAGGCTCTCTGCATCATCAGGGGACAAATACTCCTACACACAGGAAAGAAGGAAGCCCAAACACAATTTTATTGTAAACAGACTATAATCACTTATTTACATCCATTCAATAATATCAATGCTCCCTCAGCTGCAGGTGGGGTTAGAAAATGAAAACACCTCATTAAAGGTCCCTGGAGGGGTTTAAAGTGTGGGTGGATGAGGTGCTGAGGGACATGGTTTAGAGATTGGTGGGAATGGTTGGGCTCAATGATCCGGTGGGTCTCTTCCAACCTGGTGATTCTATGATTCTATGATTCTATGGAAGGTGAATGAGACGTTGAAGCAGAGCCAAGTAGCTCCACAGCTCCACAGAACCGAGGNTCCCTTCCTTCCCTCCACCCAGCTTGTAAACCTCAGTCCTCGCTTCCAACAACTGGACACCTTGACCAAAGCTCTTCTCAAGTTAATAGTTTTTTCATTACATGTACATGAAAAAATAGAAAGATCTTCAATTTACATTCATTAGCTACAAACTTGATAGACTCAATGATCCGGTGGGTCTCTTCCAACCTGGTGATTCTATGATTCTATAAACATTTTTCTAACTATTGCTTCTAACATTTTACATTATCTTACATCCCTGTTGCTATTTTTCTTCCCACTGTATTTTATCTATTTGAAATCAGTGCGGTTCAGCCAAGGACAGGAATCACAGGCTTTTACATGTGTTGTAACTACACATTTGGTTGCTGCAAGTTGAAATAATAATAAACGCTATGTAATAAAAGTGTTATTGATTTTCAAGGGTAACAATTCAGCAACAAAAAGACAACAGGACTGAATATCACTTTGGTTTATCTTAAAAGTTTCTTTCTTTGCGCAGACCACTCATACAAGCAAGTTATCCTGTATAAATAATAATATCCTGTATGAATAAGCTCTTAGAATGCAAACTTTGAAAAGTCAGCTGCTACCAAAGCTTTGTCTTCCAATTCATCACTGGTCCATCAAAGCTTTCCTTGCACCTAACACAAGGCTGCAAGAAAGACTTTAGACAACTTAAGCTTTTCATAAGATACCTAAAGCATCACTTCTCAAAGACGTCGGTAGAGATCAGACTATTTGATGTTGCTGAAGTTACCTGAATTATAAGAACAACAGGGAACTCAGCATCAATCCAGGTCATCACATCATTTTAGGGTAGCACAGTACAAAATGAAATCTCTGGTCTTTGAACAACTGATGCCACAATTAAATCAGTAAGTTTAAACACCTTGCATCAACTTATTTTCTAGAGAGTTTACTGCTGAAAAGCTTATGTCATGTTACTATTTTCTTCATCATTTTGCAGTCATCAGATATAAAATCTGTTCATCGAGTGTTTCTCTTTCTTTCTTGAGGAACACAAAGCGGAAACAGTGTGCTCAAGGGCTCTGGAAGTATCGCAGAGAGAGGATTAGTCCACCAACTGCAAACTAATAGAAGATCTCTTCTTCGATGTTATCACTTACCTCTGATGACCTCTTAGTGGACCATTTCACTGTATGGTTTGAATTTTAGATCGGGTATCACGTTCAGAGTTGTGAATACTGTACAAAACCTACTCCCTAAAATTCTGATCGTCAGTGAAAATGCTGTAAAAAAGCAGACAAAAGCTTCAAAATACAAGTAAAAGTGGTAAAAGGCAGAGAATAAATGTTCTGCTGACAAGCAAATTACAGACAATGCAACTTACT
>WAAB01009890.1:74278-90466 GCA_013389865.1 Piaya cayana
GTGGGCTCGGGGCAGGCTCTCTGCATCATCAGGGGACAAATACTCCTACACACAGGAAAGAAGGAAGCCCGAACACAATTTTATTGTAAACAGACTATAATCACTTATTTATATCCATTCAATAATATCAATGCTCCCTCAGCTGCAGGTGGGGTTAGAAAATGAAAACACCTCATTAAAGGTCCCTGGAGGTGTTTAAAGTGTGGGTGGATGAGGTGCTGAGGGACTTGGTTTAGAGATTGGTGGGAATGGTTGGGCTCAATGATCCGGTGGGTCTCTTCCAACCTGGTGATTCTATGATTCTGTGGAAGGTGAGGAATGGAATGAGACGTTGCAGCAGAGCCAAGTAGCTCCACAGCACCGAGGCCCAGCCTGAATTGCCACCTGCACCAACAAGTTAACTTCCATCTGCCCCAAAGCTAAAACCTGTTCAAGAGGTTTTCACCTGCGGTTCTGATTGTGGCAACTGCCCTCATCTTATCACCTCAATGCCTACATCTCTCATGCAATGGATGTAACACAGGGTCACTTGGAAACTCAAGGAAGCCTCACCACCTTTTCCCTTTTTTTCCTCTTTTTCTGGCTTTCTCACATTGCATTCAAGCTTCTTGTTCTTCCTTCTGTTCCAGATGTTGTTTTCATACATCTCGCCCTATCATCAAAACTTCTGCTGCTCTCACGTCCTTCCCTTCCTTCCCTCCACCCAGTTTGTAAACCTCAGTCCTCGCTTCCAACAACTGGACACCTTGACCAAAGCTCTTCTCAAGTCAATAGTTTTTTCATTACATGTACATGAAAAAATAGAAAGATCTTCAATTTACATTCATTACCTACAAACTTGATGGACTCAATGATCTGGTGGGTCTCTTCCAACGTGGTAATTCTATGATTCTATAAACATTTTTCTTACTATTGCTTCTAACATGTTACATTATCTTATAGCCCTGTTGCTATTTTGCTTCCCACTGCATTTTATCTATTTGAGATCAGTGCGGTTCAGCTAAGGACAGGAATCGCAGGTTTTTACATGTGCTGTAACTACACATTTGGTTGCTGCAAGTTGAAATAATAATAAATGCTATCTAATAAAAGTGTTATTGATTTTCAAGGATAACAATTCAGCAACAAAAAGACAACAGGACTGAATATCACTTTGGTTTATCTTAAAAGTTTCTTTCTTTGCGCAGACCACTCATACAAGCAAGTTATCCTGTATAAATAATAATATTCTGTATGAATAAGCTCTTAGAATGCAAACTTTGAAAAGTCAGCTACTACCAAAGCTTTGTCTTCCAATTCATCACTGGTCCATCAAAGCTTTCCTTGCACCTAACACAAGGCTGCAAGAAAGACTTTAGACAACTTGGGCTTTTCATAAGATACCTAAAGCATCACTTCTCAAAGATGTCGGTAGAGATCAGACTACTTTGTGTTGCTGAAGTTACCTGCATTATAAGAACAACCAGGAACTTAGCATCAATCAAGGTCATCACATCATTTTAGGGTAGCACAGCACCAAATGAAATCTCTGGTCTTGGAATAACTGATGTCACTATTAAATCATTAAGTTTAAACAACTTGCATCAACTTACTTTACTACTGAAAAGCTTATGTCATGTTACTGTTTTCTTCATCATTTTGCAGTCATCAGATATAAAATCTGTTCACCGAGTGTTTCTCTCTCTTTCTTGAGGAACACAAAGCGGAAACAGTGTGCTCAAGGGCTCTGGAAGTATCGCAGAGAGAGGATTAGTCCACCAACAGCAAACTAATAGAAGATCTCTTCTTCGATGTTATCACTTACCTCTGATGACCTCTTAGTGGACCATTTCACTGTATGGTTTGAATTTTAGATCTGGTATCACATTCAGAGTTGTGAATAGTGTACAAAACCTACTCCCTAAAATTCTGATCGTCAGTGAAAATGCTGTAAAAAAGCAGACAAAAGCTTCAAAATACAAGTAAAAGTGGTAAAAGGCAGAGAATAACTGTTCTGCTGACAAGCAAATTACAGACAGTGCAACTTACTCAATTTGCTGTATCAAAATGTTGTTTCCTGTGAAGAAAAAATGGTAATATTATTAAATAAGGTTCATATAGGCTTGTTGTTCTAAAGCCCAGCCCGGCTCAGAAAACATGAGAAGGTTTTCTATTGTGCAGAGGAAAGAGTAGTGAGTGATTCATAGGATTTACAGCTAATATTACCATTTCTTTCAGTATTCAGCTATTGTGGTTATTTCTTCAGTGCACATAATCAGTTCACTCTGTTCTTTCTAATTGAATTAGCTTTCACTATGCAGTCCTTCAGTGTTACAGTATTCTAGGAAAAAAATACAGTGCAGGAAAACCAAAGGCCCATTATGGACTCAGCCAGTTAGACAGTTGCCCAGAATTTAATTTTGAATGGTACTTGAAGGAAAGTAATATATTTTTAGTTTTTATAGAATCATAGAATTGTTCAGGTTGTAAAAGGCATGGGTGGACGAGGTGCTGAGGGACATGGTTTAGTGTTTGATAGGAATGGTTGGACTCGATGATCCAGTGGGTCTCTTCCAACCTGATTATTCTTTGATTCTATGATTTTTCCAGTTATTTCAGCAAAAAATTCTTAGCCCGCTTCCCTTATCGTGTCTGTCTCTCACTGTGTAATGCAAGTGTTATCCCTGCATTTTGTATTTATTTCCCTTTTTTCTTTATTACAAGTTGCAAATTCGTAGGAATTGTGACACCAAACCCATTATTGTGATACAATTAAAAATTCAACTGAAAATGTAATATAAGAATTGAGAAAGAAAGGAGAGGCAACAAAACAAAATGTGGGTAAGTGACACGAAGGTCGTCACACAGGCTCATATTCTTGGAAATCGATTAAGAACAAGTGCAGCACGCCAGCAACTGGATCATCCAATTATTTCTATAGTATCTGCAAATGCTGTCTGTCTTTATAGTTATAAAGCTTTGGAGGCAACTTCTCATCTGCCTGTAAGGTAGGGAACACAAGCAGCATAAGATCCTCACTAGAAATGATGTGAATCATAGAATACTTTGGGTTAGAAGAGACCTTAAGGATGATCCAGTTCCAACCCCTCAGTCATGGGCAGTGGCACCTCCCACTGGATCAGGGGCCCCAAGCCCCATCCAACCTGCCCTTGGACACCTCCAGGGATGGGGCAGCCACAACTTCCCTGAACAAACACTTCCAATGTCTCACCATTCTCATGGTGAAGAAATTCCTCCTCATGTCTAGTCTAAATCTGCCCCTCCTCAGTTTGTACCTGTTGTCCCTCATCCTATCACTACAAGCTCTTTGGAGAAGCGGGTGTTGGGGGTCATGGTTTAGTGATTGATAGGAACGGTTGGACTCGATGATCCTGTGGGTCTTTTCCAACCTAGCGATTCTGTGACCCCGACTCTCTCAGCCTGTCCTCGTATGGAACCAAATAATACTGGATGTTCTGACAGTGTCAGCGAATACGGAAATAAGCAGCAACATCCACAAGACGCAGAAGAAAGAATCTTGCTTTCCTCCTTCCTTGGCATTTTGCCGAGTTGCGTAGAAGCCTGTACTGACGCTGCAGATCTGAGTAGGTTATAAGAAGGAAATCAAACAGAGTTCAATAAAAGACCGAACATTGTAATAGCAGCTGTTTGGGGGTTATTCACTAGTATTTTGACCGACACATACGGTGGACGCATCCTTTGCTTCTCCATGCAGAGAAGCTGTATGTAATTTTTATTGCCAACAGTATTATAAAAGCTGTCACAATTCAGCCTGACAGACAGTTTTTTGCACAGTGGGAAGATGTGGCAAACTGCTTGAATTTTTGCTGTAGAGGGGATCGCTGAGGCATCCAGGAGCAGAAGAAACTATTTTTATTTTACTTTTATTTAAAAAAGGAGAGTTATATTTTTGGACAGAGGAAGCTCTCGTTCCAAGAAGTCAAATCATTAATTTCTACATCCCAAGCCAAGAACTCCCAGACTATGGTTTACAAGGTCACTGACGAAGCCGTTAGCACTGTTGTTAGCCCTAACAAAGGCGATGGGAATAGCACCTTCTGCAAAGCACAATCAACTTTTAAGGCAGAATATAAAACTTTATTAGCGCTCATAATTAGCGCCAAGAGCGGTCGTTTCTGTGATGTCTACCAGGGCCTTAGTTAGGGACCGTAAATTCCATTTCACTCGGGTCAACCATCTATCAGGTGATAACTACAGTTCCTTGCTTCCCACCTGGACTGGCTGCAGCATGAAGCTGCGATTGCCCTCGAATGCTGCTTTTTTCTTACAACGTATCATGTTAGACAGGTTTGTCAAGAACTTTGGCTGCAGGCTTTTACTTACTATCAGGGCATGGACTCCGCGTGAACTCTGTTGTGCATATTTTCTTCTCACGCCGCAAAATGCACATCGAGCGAGGTTGCCTGGATAAACTTGGCAAAAAAAATAAACGACAGAAGCGTAGCAGTGAATGGAATTTACAACTCACGCTTCCGAACACCTTTACTGCACCAAAAAACCTGTTTATTAGCACAAGTTTTCCCTTTGTACGTCGTGTTTACTTGCTTCCCAGCAGGGTCTGCTGATGTTAATGGACTCACAGCAGTACATTCTCCTTCTGTTATTACAGGTCTAATTCAGTCATTAACATTTCATTAATGGACTGGCCTCCTAGCTGTTTGCATGGCTGTCTAGATATTGATGAGCTTCCTCGTATAGAAAACTGGTATTTAAGGCAGACTCTTAAAGGTTTATTAAAATGCTGGTGAATCTCCACAGCGTTCTGTCATTTGCTTTGGGAGATAAAAGAAAAACCCTTGAAGAAATTTGCATTGCAAAAGTCGTCAGCAACCAGAACAGAAAATAAATTCCATGCAAAAATCCTAAGGAAAGGGAAAAAAAGGTTGCGCGGTTACATCATCTGGATAGGAGAGGTCTTCAGTCCCTGCCTTAAAACCAATGCAGCTCAGCACTGCCAAGTCTGCTGTGTGCAACCGCGGAAAGAATCGCACTTCAGTGGGACACAAATTGATTTTTTTTTTCCCCCATCTCAGAAGTGTCTTCTGCAGCTCCACGAGCTCAGATGTTCAGACTCTGGAGTTTGTAATCCTGTTCACAACCTACCCCATCAGGAACGGCCTTATTGCTACCAGTGCAATCAGTCAAACTAGGAGACTGCTCAAAATAGCAAGGCAGTAGTTTTGGGGAACTTTGAGGTTACCACCCAAGAGAAGTTTTATCACAATTTTTAGGCTTNGAAGAAATTCCTCCTCATGTCTAGTCTAAATCTGCCCCTCCTCAGTTTGTACCTGTTGTCCCTCATCCTATCACTACAAGCTCTTTGGAGAAGCGGGTGTTGGGGGTCATGGTTTAGTGATTGATAGGAATGGTTGGACTCGATGATCCTGTGGGTCTTTTCCAACCTAGCGATTCTGTGACCCCAACTCTCTCAGCCTGTCCTCGTATGGAACCAAATAATACTGGATGCTCTGACAGTGTCAGCGAATACGGAAATAAGCAGCAACATCCACAAGACGCAGAAGAAAGAATCTTGCTTTCCTCCTTCCTTGGCATTTTGCCGAGTTGCGTAGAAGCCTGTACTGACGCTGCAGATCTGAGTAGGTTATAAGAAGGAAATCAAACAGAGTTCAATAAAAGACCGAACATTGTAATAGCAGCTGTTTGGGGGTTATTCACTAGTATTTTGACCGACACATACGGTGGACACATCCTTTGCTTCTCCATGCAGAGAAGCTGTATGTAATTTTTATCGCCAACAGTATTATAAAAGCTGTCACAATTCAGCCTGACAGACAGTTTTTTGCACAGTGGGAAGATGTGGCAAACTGTTCGAATTTTTGCTGTAGAGGGGATCGCTGAGGCATCCAGGAGCAGAAGAAACTATTTTTATTTTACTTTTATTGAAAAAAAGGAGAGTTATATTTTTGGACAGAGGAAGCTCTCGTTCCAAGAAGTCAAATCATTAATTTCTACATCCCAAGCCAAGAACTCCCAGACTATGGTTTACAAGGTCACTGACGAAGCCGTTAGCACTGTTGTTAGCCCTAACAAAGGCGATGGGAATAGCACCTTCTGCAAAGCACAATCAACTTTTAAGGCAGAATATAAAACTTTATTAGCGCTCATAATTAGCGCCAAGAGCGGTCGTTTCTGTGATGTCTACCAGGGCCTTAGTTAGGGACCGTAAATTCCATTTCACTCGGGTCAACCATCTATCAGGTGATAACTACAGTTCCTTGCTTCCCACCTGGACTGGCTGCAGCATGAAGCTGCGATTGCCCTCGAATGCTGCTTTTTTCTTACAACATGTCACATTAGACAGATTTGTCAAGACCTTTGGCTACAGGCTTTTACTTACTATCAGGGCATGGACTCCGCGTGAACTCTGTTGTGCATATTTTCTTCTCACGCCGCAAAATGCACATCGAGCGAGGTTGCCTGGATAAACTTGGCAAAAAAAATAAACGACAGAAGCGTAGCAGTGAATGGAATTTACAACTCACGCTTCCGAACACCTTTACTGCACCAAAAAACCTGTTTATTAGCACAAGTTTTCCCTTTGTACGTCGTGTTTACTTGCTTCCCAGCAGGGTCTGCTGATGTTAATGGACTCACAGCAGTACATTCTCCTTCTGTTATTACAGGTCTAATTCAGTCATTAACATTTCATTAATGGACTGGCCTCCTAGCTGTTTGCATGGCTGTCTAGATATTGATGAGCCTTCTCGTATAGAAAACTGGTATTTAAGGCAGACTCTTAAAGGTTTATTAAAATGCTGGTGAATCTCCATAGCATTCTGTCATTTGCTTTGGGAGATAAAAGAAAAACCCTTGAAGAAATCTGCATTGCAAAAGTCGTCAGCAACCAGAACAGAAAATAAATTCCATGCAAAAATCCTAAGGAAAGGGAAAAAAAGGTTGCGCGGTTACATCATCTGGATAGGAGAGGTCTTCAGTCCCTGCCTTAAAACCAATGCAGCTCAGCACTGCCAAGTCTGCTGTGTGCAACCGCGGAAAGAATCGCACTTCAGTGGGACACAAATTGATTCTTTTTTCCCCACCTCACAAGTGTCTTCTGCAGCTCCACGAGCTCACATCTTCAGACTCTGAACTGGAGTTTGTAATCCTCTTCACAACCTACCCCATCAGGAACGGCCTTATTGCTACCAGTGCAATTAGTCAAACTAGGAGACTGCTCAAAATAGCAAGGCAGTAGTTTTGGGGACCTCTGAGGTTACCACCAAAAAGAAGTTTTATCACAATTTTTAGGCTTCAGAAGTTTTCTAGATTTACCAACAGTGTCGAGGAATCTAGTTATAAACGAGGCTAGGTAATATCTCTACCCCAGTGGAAGGTAAGTGTCCTTATGAAATTACTCGATGGAGTTATGAGGTGCTTCTTTTCACTGCATCTCTGGTTTTCTCCCCATTAAAAAGAACACGTATTTTTCAAGCACCACAGAGGGCTGGAATACGCTGCATCATATCATATGAGTGTCTAACGCAAGTACTTGGTGAAAATTACTAATTTGCTATCGTAATTATGCTTGCAATATAAAATTATTAAACACTGTCGTATTATACAGTAAATGGAACTCATATTGATGTAATAAAATGTATTTCAATTCCATTACAATAACACTCTCGTATTCTTTAATGGTACCCGCAGTTAACAAAAATAAGATCCAGCCAGGAAAAGCACAGTTGATGGGTACCCTGTACTACAACATTAAGTCACAATGGGTATAATTTCTGAGCTTCCTTATGCACTTTTTTTTACATTTATGAACACCTGCAACTTATATATTATTTTCTGTTAAGGATAATATGTTATAAAGTAGAGGTAGGCTACTAAACAGAATCCTTAGAGCAAGTTCCCTTAATAAATTCAGTGTTATACACACCTTTGACTTCTGCTTTATAAATGGAGCTATAAATATTATTGATCCTAAACTCATATCTTTAAGGATCTTGCTAGCTCATTCAGTCAGGACTACACCGGGATGCCACAAAAATAGATCCCGTATTACAAAACCTGAAGCTTATTATCTTGATAAATGTAACAAGGTTTGAGAAATCAGAGGCTGGGGGTGGCAATGAGAAAGAGAGAAAGGAGGGACAAGGTGTTTTGATACAAATATGTTTAAGTGGAAAAACCAGAGATGCAGTAAAAGGAAGCACCTCATAACTCCATCGAGTAATTTCATAAGGACACTTACCTTCCACTGGGGTAGAGATACTACCTAGCCTGTTTTTAAGCGTTTTTCTCCTCTGTAGAACAGCCGCAGCCCAATATGTATGAACTATATACATTCTCTTCTGTAGAACTGCCACAGCCTAATGTATAAACTACTTATTTAACCGAGAGGAAAAAAAAATGGAAGAAAATAATAATAAAAAAAAGAATTATGAGAAAAGATGCCAAATCCTCATCTAAACATTTTCATCTAGGTTCCTTTTGTCTGTCAGGGTAAATAACATGAAGAAACAAACCGCAACTAAAGGGGGGGGGAAAAAAAAAGAAAGCAGTCAGCTAAAATGTCATGACTTGCTTCTCTGCAGGTGTCAACTTGACTTCACTGAAATGGCATACAACTTTGATTTTCTCATCAGGAAAAAAATGTTTATTCCCTCTGCTAGACCTAACAGATAAGAGAGCGCTGTGTGCAACACCGTATATTCTGATATGGAAGATTTCTGTGTGTAACTGTTCTTGAGACATATGCTTAAAAATANGTTTTTAAGCGTTTTTCTCCTCTGTAGAACAGCCGCAGCCCAATATGTATGAACTATATACATTCTCTTCTGTAGAACTGCCACAGCCTAATGTATAAACTACTTATTTAACCGAGAGGAAAAAAAAATGGAAGAAAATAATAATAAAAAAAAGAATTATGAGAAAAGATGCCAAATCCTCATCTAAACATTTTCATCTAGGTTCCTTTTGTCTGTCAGGGTAAATAACATGAAGAAACAAACCACAACTAAAGGGGGGGAAAAAAAAAGAAAGCAGTCAGCTAAAATGTCATGACTTGCTTCTCTGCAGGTGTCAACTTGACTTCACTGAAATGGCATACAACTTTGATTTTCTCATCAGGAAAAAAATGTTTATTCCCTCTGCTAGACCTAACAGATAAGAGAGCGCTGTGTGCAACACCGTCTATTCTGATACGGAAGATTTCTGTGTATAACTGTTCTTGAGACATATGCTAAAAATATTTTGTGTGCTTTGCCTCCAATTGTTGTCATGAATTATTAAATTGAGCTGTTACTTTTTCATTGAACTGGCAGTCTTAATAATTTAAACACTGGTCTTTAAGAGACTTACTGTATATTGATGATCTTCACAGGAAGAGAGAGAACCCCCCAATTATTTTATATCTGTCTTGATTTTTATTTTTAAATGCATCATGCATTACCATAGGCCTATATTATTTTAGCATGCCAGACATTTCTCTACATTAGATTTGTCTTTGAGAACTTCTTACTCATTTCCAGTGTTTCCAGTTATGGGGAACTCATACTTTCTACGTTCAAGTGCACCTCCTGGGTAAAGGTTCAATTTACTCTAGGAAATGAGATAGGAAATAACCTTCAAAGTTGTTATATGTGTGCGTGGCAATTTATAGAGGACCACTGGCCCATTCGGATGGCAACCTTCTTGCACTTGAGAAATTTTCCAGAGGAAAAGCAAAAGCTAAGGCATGTATGAAAGAATTCAGACGTTAGAGCCTGTTCAATAAAAACTTCAAATATGTTCTCAACAAATTTCATAGACTCACAGACTCATCAGGTGGGAAAAGACGCATCGTATCATCAAGTCCAAACATTCCCATCAACCACGGTTTTCGGGGGGTATAGGAGATGTAGCAGCCAAATCAAAGCTGTAAGGAGATGGTAGAGAAATTGCTTCCACTGTTGCTGACTGTTACACCAGCATCAGTCCCTCAGGCACATCCCTGAAGGTCCTCAATCTCTTCCCTGTAGGACCCAGTAAAACTTATTCAAATGTTACGTTTAGGTGATTTATGAAGCTCAATGATTTCCCAAGAACTTTCAAAAAAACTTAATTTCATCCACTGTCACCATGAAGAAAATACATTAGTACTTTGTTTGTTTGTTGAAATATTTCATTGAAAGGGTGATTGAGCAGTGGCAGAGGCTGCCCAGGGAGGGGGTTGATTCACCTTCCCTGGAGGGGTTTAAGGGACGGGTGGATGAGGTGCTGAGGCACATGGGTTAGTGATTGATGGGAATGATTGGACTCGATGATCCAGTGGGTCTCTTCCAACCTGGTTATTCTGTGATTCTATAAATCTAATCCCAGCACAGACATTTGCACGGGTGCTTTAAAGAGTTCTTTAATCTCTGTGGAACCTCGCTCAATTACACCAGAAAAACAACAAAGCAAGAACTGGTTCGAAATATCTCCCCAAAACCCAGGACACTCTCTGCTCTCACAGTCTTCCCGTGGTAGAACTAGAGATGACAAAGAATCAGAAATTTTGGGAGTGAGTTGACGTTTATGATCTACGGTGATGTGTTACTTAAGTAACACCAATCCTCATTTCTACACAACGCCACCACTGCAAGATTACAAAATATTAACTTCAAACATCACATAAAGTATGAATAAGCCCCATTGCTACGAATTTTTAAAATGCATCATATTTCTTTCCCCACATATGTCCTCGTAGCCTCATAAAACAAACTGTTTCATTACATGATTATGGGTTTGTGTACATATATCACAAAATGTTAGCTACTGGAGAAAGGAACAAAACAGATTTTGACATTGGAGAATTATTTTTCTGCTCTCCTGTGCCTTTGGATCTAAAGGCAGAGCTACTCGGCTGTTTAATCTGGCCTGAGTCCAGGACTGTGTACCACGGTGAGAGATGCCAAGAACAGCGATGCCACATGAAACAGAAGTTATCTTCTACAAACTCAAAGCGATCGCAGGGTAATTTGTACTTTAACTGATACAAAGAACAACCTCATTTAGCTTTCTTGTCTGCTCAGGAGCGATTTGCGTTTGGGCAACTGAGTTCTGTTCTTATTAATAAGATGTTTGAGATGCTGTGAGCACTTCACTGCGCAGCATTTGACATCCCTTCCGTACCGAGACCACTGAAAGGCACGGCCCTACCTTCCCTCAGCATCTTTCTCAGTCCTCAGCTACGCTAGAGGGTCACAGACTGCACTGAACATACATTAAATGTATTTTTTTCCTCATGCAGGCAAACTTAAATGCTGAAATCTAAACATCAATGTAGAAGCATCTTTGTCCTGCTTGCATTTTATCACTAGTTTAAACTGTTAGGGATCAAACCCTTTATACTTTCAGCCCTTGATTGTAAAGTAGCTCCATAGAATCATAGAATAACCAGGTTGGAAGAGACCCACTGGATCACCGAGTCCATCCATTCCCACCCTTTTAATTAATGCACAATTGACACATTGTTCAATTTATTAGCTTCCAAAAAGGTTGGATGATTTCAGATGCACTATACGTATAGAATGACAAGACAGCATTTACAACAAATTTATATAGAGTATGTGGTTATAGTCTTAGTTTCAATACACAAAAGAAAAAAATCAACTTTTAATTTTCAATCTAAGATAAAATTCCTCCTTGCTTCTGTGAATATCCAGAGACACAACCCCCATTGCTCTGGCTGGCAGAAGACAACAAAGATTTTGGAGGGTATCGTGCGTGTCTCAGTAGTTGTGAAAATCAGTTTTTCATTATTAAAAATAGGACTGTTAACAGCTTTTTCTCTTTTCTGTTATACAATATAAGTGAGTAAGTAATCACATCCCTAATCATTTATTGTTGCCTTCTGATGATTCCTGCCCCATACAAGCACGAGCATCCCAGATACCCTGTTTAAACAGTTATTTGATAGTTGCATGCCCTATGTGAATCCAATCACTTTCAGGGTGACTTTCTCTTTATAGTTGATGGTCCCTCCTGATAAACTGCCGAAATCCCTTACTTACATGTCAGAAACTGCTTTGTAAACAAAATAAAATTTCTTCTTTATATTTTCATTTGAAATCTCCCTGCTACTTGTTCAACGTGCAATTTAAGTTCTGTACGTGGACCCCTTGATATTCACTAGAAGTCAGATTATTAGACTTCTAATGAATTGCAGTATTTCTACATTCTCATTGGACATCAAAACGACTCACTGAAACCAGGTAAGATTCTGCAGCTGCAATCAATTGTCACACAGACATAAATTCCACTCACCGAAGTTGTTACTGGGTTGGGGTTTTTTTTATGTTTAACCACAGGTGCTTTGGAAACTCTTCCTGTAAACAAAATGATAGAGAAGTCAGTACTGTGAAAAGCAACGCTTCATCAAATTAAGTGTTCTAATTATTCAAACAACACTGGGACCTGTTTGGGTTTGGAACGGGTACATCAGATAATGTTCGGTGGTTATACAAAAATTTAGAGTACTAAAGATGGGATCTAAAATTGCTGTTAGAGATACGAATTAAAATTAAAGAGTTTTCCCTGTGAAAAACAACTCATTGCTAATTTTACACTACCTCCTTAAGAAGAGTAGATGCCAGCAAAAGAAGGATTTTCTTTATATCGTAGATTTTGATAAATATTGAAATAAGACAGGAAGGAGAGAAAATATTGAGGATATGATATTTATGGTCATTACTATCACTTGATATCACTTTGGTTTAGTTTTTGATAGGAATGGTTGGACTCGATGATCCAGTGGGTCTCTTCCAACCTGGTGGTTCTATGATTCTATGATATCTTGAAAAAAAAAAAAAAATCCCAAATCGTGTGGAAGCAAAAACCTTATTATTATGATTACCATTAATATTAGTAGTAACAGTAGTAAGAAAAAGGAATTTATATCTCACCTGCAGTATTTATCCACCTTTTCACCTGAATATGTTTCCATTTCGGTTTAAATTTGAATTTGGCAGAAATAATTAATTTTTTCCTAGTAGGCAATATAACCTTTACCTAATAGAGAGACATTCAAGTACCTCCCGAGACATTAGGGACACCCTATAAGCGAATACTCTGCCTTTTATTCTCTGACATAACCTTGATGCAAATGGGCTGTAAAAGCCTGGCTCCAGGCTCTCCCATTTCCTGCCACTCGAGGATTTAAATCGACGACAGGACGGGGCACACCTGTCACATCAAATGAACGTGGGCCACTCATACCCATGTCTCCTTGCCCGTGACACAGGACCACAATTTTAAACAAAAATAATATGTAAAGAAGTTCTTTTACGAGCAATATGAGCATAAATAGTCTTTAACCAACTGATTTCTGCAACAAGGTCTGTGTAGAAAATAAGGAGATATTTCACAATTCTACGGGTGCCACGGATTCTCAGTTTCTACGTTATAACTACTGATCAGATCTTCCAGCTCTCACACTCAATGCCGTCATTTTTGTCTGTGGGAAGCGGACACAAACATAAGCATCCTTGCGTGGTAACGTTCTGTAATGCTTCGGATGGGTGTGAAACGTGGGGATGATATAAGACTGTGGAAAATGGGCTCGTTAGAAAAATGGATAGCAGCGTATCGCAATTGTCCGTTTCTGCTGCCATAAAAAAAGTGCAATGAGAGAAAAACAATCAGAGGAAAACTAAGAGGGTTTTTATAATTTAATGGACATTGTATACAACCTTCTTGAGAAAATAAAATAAAAAAAGCAAGTCAAATAGAATCATAGAATAACCAGGTTGGAAGAGACCCACCGGATCATCGAGTCCAACCATTCCTATCAATCACTAATCCATGTCCTTCAGCACCTCATCCACCCATCCCTTAAACACCTCCAGGGAAGGTGAATCAACCAGCCTGTTAAATAGAAGGGAATTACTGGTTGGTCTAGTGTATGTTGGAGCTATTACAGAGTTGAATGTTTTTCAACAGTGGAAACCTTGACACACGGAGGGGCATATATATTGAGATTCAAGAAGATGCTAGAGATATAAAATGATCATCAGAAGACATCAGACTAGACAACCTTCCAGTCTGCACCATCATGTTTTAGGGCCACACATTCCACTCGTGCTGTTTTCTGAGCCTGCACCACAGCCAGCCTGGACAGTCAGGAATCCATTGGACATCACGAACCCATTCATAGAATCATAGAATCNTAGTGTATGTTGGAGCTATTACAGAGTTGAATGTTTTTCAACAGTGGAAACCTTGATACATGGAGGGACATATATATTGAGATTCAATAAGACACTGGAGATATAAAATGATCATCAGAAGACATCAGACCAGATAACCTCCCAGTCTGCACCATCATGTTTTAGGGCCACACATTCCACTCATGCTGTTTTCTGAGCCGGCACCACTGCCAGTCTGAATAGTCAGGAATCCATTGGGCATCATGACCCCATTCATAGAATCATAGAATCATAGAATCACCAGGTTGGAAGAGACCCATCAGATCATCGAGTCCAACCGTTCCCACCAATCTCTAAACCATGCTCCTCAGCACCTCATCCACCCGCACCTTAAACACCTCCAGGGAAGGCGATTCAACCACCATTCCTCCCTGAAAGGATGTGGGAACCAGTCAGCCGAGTCCTATAAAGGGAACACCACCACCTCCTGATGTGCAAGTGCTGGGATTTACGTGAGGAGTAAGCACACCAGCAAGCGAGCACAGCTGCTCCAGGCATTACACAGCTTTTCATACCTGAACACTTTGAGGCCTCCAAAAAGACACTCTGGGAGCTTGTAGTGCCCTGTGCAGGTGGGGAGGGACTTCTTTTAGCACTGTAAAACGTTTCTCGGCCTCCGGACCGCATCTTACAATGAGGTTTTAGGTGTCAGCACGTTACCTCTCTTCCTTTGCACAGAACCACCTTGCGGGTTCACCTACCCTGTCTTCAAGGTTCAAGGCAAATACAAAAGACATTCCCGAGGCCATAGGAAACGTAGTCAGTTTCGCAAGGCTTTTCTGCATTGTTTTAATGAAAACTCACGGTGGTTCTAATGGAAAGAAAATACCTTAACCAGACCCTTAACAAGAAACACAAAAGGGATGAAAAACCTCTCATTAAGTGTGAAGTTTGGCCAGTATTAATGAAACAAAAACCCACAACGCACAGGTTTATACGCTAGGTAACTCTGTCACCATCACACTGCCAGGAAGAGTCGAAAGTCGGCTCTCCAGTCTGGAAAAAGCATTACGGGAACACATTCTGTATTTTGCACAGCTAATTTCTGTTACAAATTAGATATATCATGAGATTTATTGAAATGCCTCATGTTTAATAAAATACCTCGTAACAGCTTGTGATATTTCACAGGATAAATAACAGGATTGCTAACTGCATTTGTATGGCAGGTCTCAGAATAAGAAATGGTTCATTCAATAACAAACTGACAACAAGTTATTTCAGGTTATAAAAACGTGTCTGATAAGAGTCAAAATGAACGCAAAGGATCTGAAGTTCTAGGGAAGACAACATCCGAGTCCAACACCAGATTACCCCAATCCGAGTATCGTTTAAACTCTGAAACCACTTGAATGAGGAGACAGAAATTTCCACATGAATTGTTTGCTAAGCCAAATCCACAGTAGGACAGCGGAGGCAACTCTTCTTTTATTTCCTACACAGCCCGAGACATCACAATCTTCTCATGTTATTCAAATCTAATCAAAGATTAATACCATTTCAGAATAAAATTACATAAAAGTATCAGAAGATAAACACTGAATGATTATTCATCCTAGCTATGCCCCTCGAAGAACATATAAACAGAGAAAGTTCAGTACTCTTTAAAAAAAGTACATTCTTTCAAAAATATTAACAAGTGAAGACTTTCTGAGCGTATTTGACTTCTAAATAAGTTGTTTTCTTTTTTGGAATTGCTGAGGAGGCAGGCACTCTTAGAGAGGTCAATGAGAGCTACTGATTGCATACTGCTATGGAAAATTAGGCTACTTATTTAGGAACTAAATATGGATTTTAAAAGCATTAAAAGAAGTCACACTTCTGAGCATTTTGGAGCTGGCCTACATTTTAAAAGAAAAGTTCGAGACGTTGAGCAACAACTTTTCAGAAGAACAAAATATTTATTGTGTCCTTTGTAGAACTTAAAGGCAATTCAATATAAGGGCAAGCTGAGAGAATGGGGATTGTTCAG
>WAAB01009892.1:0-81104 GCA_013389865.1 Piaya cayana
ACCCCTAACCACTAACCCCTAATCCTAACCCCTTATTCTAAGCCTAACCATAACCCCTAACCCCATAACCCTAATCCAAAACTCTAGGGCTAGTGTTAGATTTAGGGTTAGGATGCCATTCTGGTTAGGGTTATGGTTAGAGTTGGGGTTAGTGTTTATGTTAGGGTGCCATTAGGTAAAGCTTAGGGTTTGGCTCTGAGTAAACATGCCATTAGATTTAAGGTTAGGGTTAGGATTATGGTTAGCGTTAGGGCACTACGTGTCTTAGGGTTAGGGGAACGGTGCCATTTTTGTAAGGTTAGGGTCAGGGCACCTTTAGGGTTAGGGTTAGGGTCAGGGCACCTTTAGGGTTAGGGTCAGGGTTACGGTTATGGTTAGGGCACTGTTGGGGTTAGGGTCAGGGTTTGGTTTAGGGTTAGGGTTGGCATTAGGGGTAGGTTTAGGTTTAGCATTAAGATTTATGATTAGGGTTCCCATTAGGGTAAAGGTTAGGGTTAGGGCTCCGGTAGGGTTATGGTTAGGGTTAGAGCTAGGGTGAGGTTTGGGGTTAGGTTTGGGTTAGGGTTAGTTTTAGGCTTAGGAGGGGAGAGCAGCCTCCTAAGAAAAACGCCTTCCCTGTGAGGGTTACATGGGGTTGTGGTTCTTAAATTGAGTCTTTAGGCCGTGCTCTTTGCTAGTAACTCGTAATAATCAAATGGTTTGGGTTGGAAGGGACCTCAGAGCCCATTCAGTCCCATCCCTGCCATGGGAAAGGACACCTCTCACTGGACCAGGCTGCTCCAAGCCCCATCCAACCTGGCCTTGAACATCTCCAGGGATGGGGCAGCAACTACTGCTCTGGGCAACCTGGGCCAGGGTCTCACCAGCTTACATATCCTCCCCAGGCCCAGGGGAGAATATTTGGGAAGCTGAAACTTCTTTAACCCGAAAGAAGTGAAACTTGAAGCCCATATCAAGGTCTCTTCCTCTGCTGCCGGCCGCATGATGGGCAAAGGTGGCAAGATGGTAGGTGGGGGGTTCTGGGATGCTCCCTCTGCTCTGGGGACATGGACCTGGGCATCAACCAGCACCCCTGCTCAACCCGACGGCAAACTTCTTGTGGAAATAAGACATGTGACTCTGGAAAGAAAATGAAAAATCCTTGAAACACGAAGTCGAGGCAGAAAATATGCACAAACATCTAACAGGGGGAAACCCACTTGTTCAGAAGACGTAAGGGCCAGGTACCCCAAACCCACTGGCTGTGGCATTTCATGTAGTGAAGTAAGAAGCAGACACCAGATGTAAGGATGAAGAACACAGCTCTGTCCTTCCGAGGCCACTGGGAAGCTTCAACCCCACCAGCTATGCACCAACCCCAGAGTGAGGGATAGAACCTCCATCCCGGTTCCAGGTACAATTAGCAGCTGCTGCAGAACTCAGGACCCAAGGAATAGCTGGAAGATGCCAGGGGAGTGTGAGGTTGAGCACAAGGCGAAGGTTCTTCCCCCAGAGGGTGGTGGAGTGCTGGAACAGCTCCCAGGAAAGCAGTCACAGCCTGACAATATTCCAGCCAATGCCCTCAGCCCCACGGTGCGAATGCTGGGGTGTCCTATGCAGGGACAGGACTTGGACCCAATAAGCCTCGTGGGTCCCTTCCAGCTCAGGACAGTCTAGGATTCTGTAACTTTCCCCTGGCTCTTGTATCTGAGCAAAGATGTCTGGAGCCAGTTTTAACTCCCGCTCCCCTATGTAAATGTTAACAGTTTGTCTCCAGCGATGCAGTCTGCGTACTAGCAGACAAAAACCCTGCAGTCGCTTCCATTCTCTTGCTGAGGGATTTCCTAAGGAATGCAAAGAAACAGCATTTTCTAATACCATAAAAGAGAGGCAGTTTGGAAGCAGCACATATTACCCATCCTAATGGACACTCTGGACAATCAACTAACCATCACACAACTCAAGGAACAGACCTGACTGACCACACATCGTCTCTTCACTTGGGTGTCCCAATCCAAGTTCTTGGCAGGCTGAGAAAGGATTCATGCCTCTTAGCCAAGCCCCTCTGTCTCCATATATGGCCACGCCACTTAGCCACGCCCTCTCCCCAGAGCTCACACCTCCTGTATTGGTCTCTCCCCATCATGCCTCTGCCACCCCACTCCATCCCAATATATGGCCACGTCCCTCACACCTCCCATGCCTCGGCCCCTCACCCCCGCTCCCCAGGGCGCTCCCCACTCTCCCCACTCCCGCTCTCCGCGCATAACAAGTGCTCCCCAGTGCCGCAGCTCCCACAACCCAAGGAGCACCCGATTGGTCGCGGTCACTGGAACCACTAGAACCACCCAAACAGGGCAATGACCGCAGCTCCAACTGCTCCAGCTCCAACTGCCCCCACCCGCACCCAGCACCCACCCCCCCAGCTGCTCCTTGGGGGTGGGGGGACCCCGAGTGGCCACTTTGGGGTCTCAGCAGGGCCTCGGGGGGTGAATACGTTTGTGTTGATTAATCCCATCCAGATACTTGAAGTTTGGCCACAGAACTGTTGGCTTGATGTGCCCCAAAAGTGTGAAATCCAAATGTCCTGGTCATATTCTCACAGAAAGGTTTAAATTAGAAATCCTTCAGAACTTCATTCACAATAATTTAATGCAACTCTAGGATTTCACTGTCTTCACATGAAAAGAGAGTTTCCAATAAAATGCACAGAAACAGACAGAGATTTACCTAAACTTCTAATAACATTTTTCATAACGTGTGTGAGGAATATAATAGTTTGTAAATTCTATATTTGAACCCATTCAACAATATCCTCTTAGTGCTTTTATTTATCAGTAGGACTGTTCACTCCTACACATAACCATGTAGTACTGCTAAAGTTGAAGAATGATTGTTCAAATTCTGCTGTAATACAGATAGGGAAAGATATCACGTTCTAATATTTCTTCCTCTCATTCCTTGTTAAAAATTGGAAAAGGTTTTAATCTTATTCTTTGTGTCCATAACAAAAAAGACTGATAAGGACAGACATAAACCCCAAAGCCAGATAAGGCATTGCTAATTTTTCCCTCAGATTTTGCTTCCACTTTACTTATGAAGATAAGATAGAAATAGTGTCTATGCTATGAAACTGACTGGACTGAACAAAGCTGGTGGAAAAATGAAAAGAAACCAGTTATGGAATATAAATTATTTTGACATTTATTTTGATATCATGTCTCCTCAAGGTTGACCATGGACCACTGAAGCATACTATAAGAATCCTGAAGTTATGTCCCAGAGGGCTAGTATATTCACAAAGCACAAAAGAGCACAAAGGAGCACAATGCTGCTGTGAATGCAGAATAGGGAACATACACATTAGCATGACACAGGGCTTGGGCTAGTAAGTCTTTCAAGAGTAATTAGTTCAGGCTTACCACCATGTAGANGGATACTAAGTGACAAACAATTGCCACTGAAATTATCCTGTGAGAAAAGCCAACCTGATCCCTCAGCTGCATGAATCAACACTCTTACAGTAAAAAAAAGAGAGTCCTCTGGGCTGACATGGGAGATTATAAGGCAGCAAAAAAAAAGTAGTGAAAGTGCACTAGTGAAGAACACCATGGTACAGCCATGCATATCTTCAGTGATGCTACATTAATTTCTTGTGTAGTCATCATGCTGCTCTAGATCATTGTAGAAAGATTCCTGCATATTACTTACCCAGAATTCTTAAAGATATTGCTGGGATAAATAACATGTTTGCAACATACAAAAGAAGAACTACTAACTACAGAATCATAGAATCATAGAATAACCATATTGGAAGAGACCCACCGGATCATTGAGTCCAACTGTTCTTATCAAACACTAAACCATGCCTCTTAGCACCTTGTCCACCCATGCCTTAAACACCTCCAGGGAAGGTGAATCAACCACATCCCTGGGCAGCCTGTTCCAGTGCCCAATGATCCTTTCTGTGAAAATTTTTTTCATAATGTCCAGCCTGGCAGAGCTTGAGGTCATTCCCTCTTGTCCTGTCCCTTGTCACTTGGGAGAAGAGGCCAGACCATGAGCTGAGACGTCTTCCACTAGACCAGGTTACTCAGAGCCCCATCCAGCCTGACCTTGAATGTTTCCATGGATTGCTTTTTACATGATTGTGTCCAATTTAGGAAAATTAAAAAATAGATATGAATTAAACATAGCTCAGATATACACTGTTGTGGGAAAGCTCCTCTGTATTCCATAAGAAGCTGAATATGCTTTTAATATATTGCTAAGTGTATGCTGGAGAATTGATGAACTGGACAGAGTCCTAGGCCACACTTGCATGGTACACTGGTGCTCAACCTAGCTTCAGACAAGCTGTTACATCTGCACTAAACAGTGCAGTTCTGCGCAGATCCACTACCTCGGGTTCTAGAGTCCCAGCAGACCAAAGACCTAATAGTTCCCCTCTACTTCTTTGGACCTGTCAGAAAGCTGAGAATTGTGTGGCATTACTGCTTTGAGTTCTAGACCAAGCTTAACTGTAAAATAATTTTCTTCCTAACGTGAGGTACACTATGGCGAGGTGCATACTGCTCTGTTCTGTGGTAGCAGGTTCTTCAGTGGAGGATATTTCAGCTTCATTAGTGTTCCTGAAAATAGATATAACACAGTTAATGCACCATTACTGATTCAAAGGGATTTTAATCCCCTGTTTTTCATAAGAAGTTAATTTTATTGTCATATTTTTAGTATTGTTACTACTAAGAGAGAACAAATAATCTAGAGGGTAATCATTATAGAAAATATTTCTTATAAAATTTAACCGTGAATCACGTTTCTAGTCAGAGTGAATTTCCATAGTTTTATTCAGAGGAACTGCAACCTATAAGTTATAATAGAATACAAAAAATAAATATACAGGAATGCACTAAATTATATATTTTTAGCTATATGAAGAATATAAACCCAACATCAAATATTTAGAAGAATATTTTAACTTTACAGACACACAGAGTTGTTAGCACTTATGCACCCAGTTTGCTTTCCCATTTTTGGTAGAGCAGAGTGAGTTTGTTGACATGTATGTGCATGTGTCTGTATAAGAGGAATGTTTTCTTTTTTTACGCAGAATATCTGACCAGGAAAAGTCTACTACCTTCACTATTATATGTCCTTGATGACAAAATTTTCCAAAATGCTCTTATAAAAGCTTTTTGGTCAACATGAGGGGAGACCTCATTACAGTCTACAGCTTCCTCACAAGGGGAGAAGGAGGAGCAGGCACTGATATCTTCTCTCTGGCAACTAATGATTGGGTTGTTTAGCCTGGAGAAGAGGAGGCTGAGAGGAGACCTCATTGCTCTCTACAACTACCTGAAGGGAAGTTGTGGAGAGGAGGGAGCTGGCCTCTTCTCCCAAGTGACAGGGGACAGGACAAGGGGGAATGGCCTCAAGCTCCGCCAGCGGAGATTTAGGTTAGGTATTAGGAGGAAGTTTTTTGCGGAAAGGGTCATTAGGCATTGGAATATGCTGCCCAGGGAGGTGGTTGATTCACCTTCCCTGAGGGTGTTTAAGGCATGCGTAGACAAGGTCCTGAGGGACATGGTTTAGTGTTTGANGATGAGGTCCTGAGGGACATGGTTTAGTGTTTGGTGGGAATAGTTGGACTCGATGATCTGATGGGTCTCTTCCAACCTGGTGATTCTGTGATTCTGTGACCTGAGGGACTGGCAGAAAGATGTGCCAGGGGAGGTTTAAGTTGGATATTAGGAAAAGATTATTCACTCAGAGGGTGGTGGAGCATTGGAATAGGCTCCCCAGCAAATCAATCATGGTGCCATGTCTGGTGATATTCAACAAACATTTAGACAACACCATCAGAGACATGCTGTGAATTCTGATGTTGTCCTGTGGAGGAATAGGAGTTATACTCAGTGATTCTACATGATTCTATGTACTGTGAATGTTTAGGGAACCGATAATTACATTTCTAAAATGGAGTCTTCACAATTTGGTATTATGGCATTTTTTCCTTTGGTGAATTTTACCTGACAGCTTTCTGGCAAAAATGAAAACAAAATAAATCACAGTTGAGGCATAACCAAAGAGAACACTACTGTGTAGTGGATAATATTTATAGTATGTAGAAATGCAAATGATTTTTAAAATGGTCAACATTTTCATAATCCTTGTGCTTAAATGATGGAATGAACACTAAGTAGTTCAAATCCTTTCCACTCATGGTTTATGAATGTTTCCAAGTAGGATCCAGAAGAAATGTCTCCTGATGCATCCTAGAATCCCCTTCAAGAGTCACATCTCTTCATTGCAATACACAATTCATCCATCATAACCTCAAATATTTTACTCTTTCACATTTTTTTTATTACATTAACAATGCTAGCAACCTGCATAGCAGTTTCAAACAACCTAGTAAGACATACTGAAACAGTCTTCCTTTCACACTTGAACCCACAGAACTATATTTGTATAAAACTCCCAGCTGGAATCATAAGCCTTAGGAGAAAATAACCAGAAAGTAATCGGAGACACAGCATGCTTCTTCCCAGTGATCTCTGTAGACAAAAGGAGGAGAGAGGGAAATAATAAACCCAGAAACAATTGGTATACAGATGAGAGGACAAGTGTGAGTTTAGCACTGTACTTAAAAACATACAAGGTCTGTTGCTATAATTAGCCATGAGGAAATAGTGTGAATAATGGCTGGAAAGAATGCCTAGAGAGCTCAGTTGTCAATGTATGTCTCTGCAACATCAGAAATTTCTTTCAAAGTAGCCCATCAAAGGCTATAGCTATTATACCAGTTTAAGACTTTATTTAATACCCCTATACTGCACAAGATAAGTGCATTCTTTTGCCTTGAAAACTACTACCTTATGAAAATTAATGTAGCAGGCTACAGTTGCACTGGAAGACACACCTTTAACCGCTGAAAATTTTCTTGCCTCACTTCCTCCTTCTGTGCCTTACAAAGTATGGGTAAGTTTGTAATGACTTTTCTTAATATTTGAAGCATTGCTTCTTGAATCTTGAAAAAAGCAGTAGCAGAAGGCAGAACAGAATCATGAAACTTGGGTTGCACATCAGTATATTATCCTTTTTCTGCCTCTTTTCCTTTTTTCTTTCTTACTTACAGAAGGTTGGCAAAGCTGTTCAGTACTGTTTTTGTTTACTCTAGTGTTTGCAGCAGGCAAAAATTCAATTTTAAACAAAAGGAAACAGACTAAATAGAAAAACATATCTAATACCTTGGCAAGAAAACAGAGTGCCTTCATACCATGCCATAACAATTACCTGACAGAACAGCAGCCATAGCATTTACAATGACTAGCTTAGGCATTGGAAGTGTTTATACTTGTTTAAAGATAACAATTATATGGATGCCTGCACTACAGAATACAAGCTGTGCATCATCCTCTTTTGATTTCATCTTTTATGCTTCCCGGAATCTCTAGCGATACTAAAAATGAACAATAATAAATCATAGTAATTAAAGAAAAAAAGTTTTATTTAATGGAACAGACAAAGGGCTGGAAGATAAAAAGTACATTTTTATAGAGAATTAGATAAACGGGGAACTTACTGCTCAGAGGCAGCTTTTACAAGCTGCATGCCCTCAGGACCAACTTCTCCTCAATAAGCTTGTATACAGAGAATTTCAGTGATGGATTAGAGCTTGACCTACAAGAAAAGATACAAAATTAGCATGAACACAATTAAAGATGCAGTGGTTGCACACATACTTTCATTTTCTGTATAATTTGAAAAAAAAAAAGCAGTAGGAAATACTGTGAAAATTATATCTTTACAGTTCAGTTACAGTTTGCTAATGGTATAGCTAGGTTCTTTTGAACTGTGTGAGAATTTTTTGCAACATATATAAAAAAGTACCTACCACCCTGTTGATGATACCCATTGATGGTGCAAACATTATGGTTTTGTGGATATTACTAGTGGAACATAACTAAATAAAGGTTCTTAGGTATGTTGAGTTTGGAAAGGCAGCAAGAAAACAAGATGTATGTAGCTGGGTACCAGATATAAGCCAAAGTGGCAAGTCACTGGATCATGTTGACCAGAGTGGTTGTGGAGTCTGCATCAGCAGAGATACTTAGGACCTGACTGGACAAAGATCTGCTGTAGCTGACCATGCTTAAGCAATAGGGTTTGACCAGCTTAACTCAAGAAGTCCCTTCCACCTTAAACAGTTCTGTGAATTTGTGTAAATAATAAAATGCAAACTGCAGAATAAGAATGTACATGTTTTATATGTTTGCTTTATTTCATTTTACTTTGGAAATGGTAAAATGTGGTTCATGTTCTAAATAAGTTTTTATTAAGATAATTCTTACAAAGACAGTATCAAGCTGCATGAGTAGAATACTTCTAAACAAACTTCCTTGATATAGTTTGTATTTACTTCTGAGCAAGTACCGAAAATACATTTCTGGCAAAGAGTAAATTCCAGGTGCAGTCCAGGACACTTCATTCGAGAACAAAAAAATGTTGATGTCTGAGTGCTGGCAGGGTTATGTTTATGTGATAACTTACAAAAGACAGACAAGAATTTAATACCTAGAAATAAGAAAAAGCAGGTTGCAAAATTTTAGTAGGCCATTTTTAATGTTTAGTGTGAGAAGAATGTGTAAAAGTGGATTCCTGACTATGGAAATCCTTGCCAGGCAAAAGAATTATCCTTTTGTTAATTAAACTAGTGCATTTATTATGTGCGATAGTATAAACAACATTTTCATTTTGTGTGAGAAAACAAAAGTAAAAATTGATAATTGTCATATTAAAAATACACGAGTTTTTTTTATTATAAACTAAAACTACATAAGAAAGAAGGGAGAAACTGGTGGTGTTAATTACAATGTTAAACTAGTCTACAGGTGTAATATAATTTTAAAGTTGCATATTTATTTTAAAAAACATCGTATTTTTTATTGTGATAGGATAATTTGTCTTTATATAGCTAAGAGGAAAGAATTTGAGTGTTTTCCACACCATTAGTATTCCCTGTTTCTTCTGTTGTTGAAAGCTGTTTTCATGTGGAGCAGAACTACTGTTGTCATGAAACAACATTGTACTTTTAATAACATTTAGACAGATTCATACTTCTTGCTGTGCACAAATGGCTCAACAGTGTTACTTCAGGACAGAATATACTAAGGGCTGTGTGGAATCACATCACTCCTTAAAGAACAGAAAAGACTTTATGGCTGCAAGCATCTACTGCACTGTAGGGATTAGTTTAGCATCTCACCAGTGTAATTTATCAACTCACAGAGAGGAGGTAAAGACCAAGCCCAGCATCCTGCTGCTACATAACTTTGGAATTTCTGGGAATCTAAGAAGGGATTATTTGTGCAGTGGTGTCATTTATTGAAAATAAGGCTGGAAGATATTCTTTTCAGAGCACGTTAGGGGATAAACACAATTTAGTCTAAAGTAGGGTTTTCTGATGACCAGAAGAAAGAAACTGATTCTGAGCAGAAAATTTGTCTGGGTGATTAGGTAAATATTGAAGTGTGTTTTAAGATCCTAGCTAGCCATATATTCCACCCACATCACATTTTTAAGGACCTGACTGAACTGGAGAGGCTGAAACTAGATTGCTCAACTAGCAGTATAGAAGTGAAAGCTAAAGTAAAGAATAAAATATTCTAAAACATTTACATGGAGAATGAGTATATCCTTGGGTTAGAAGATGAGCTTTGTGTTTTTGTTGTTCTGTAGTTTGATTGTTTTGCAAAGATGCATTGAATTAATATCAAAATTATTCACCTAAGATTCCTTAAGGAACTCACAACAGCCATTCTCAAGATCAGAGTGCATCATTTTTTTTCAAAACAGCATGTCTAGTAATACATAGAAGCTCTTGTGTTGGAAGGGCTGTTTGGACTGTTTTCATACTGTGATGTGGAGAAAAAGGTAAACATCCAAAACCTTCAGTTTTTCTGAAAAAAAAAAAGCTGTCTGAAGTTTTCACCAGCTGTATCAATCCAACGACTATCTTACAAGACAATAAGAAAAAAATTTCCTGAGTGTGGAGGATGGCAAACATAAATACCAGTAGTATTGAATAACTGAGTGAAAATTTTAAACACAAAATAAAAGTTGAAGTATATTAGATGAAGTTCACCCAGATTGACTTTACAATTCTGACACTTACAGTGTTCATTTACTTCTTTCTGAATGAGTTCTGATGTTTTAATAAGTAGATTTACTTTAGTGTATATTCTCCTGAAGTAGTTTGATCCTTTTCAGCTGCACTTTGTGAAAACCCAAGGGAACTGGAAAAGTTCATTGAAAAGCAAAACAATTTTTTTGTTTCTGTTCAAAATTTAGAAATTAAATCTGCAAGGAACTTAAAAATGTCCTGACAGGAAATTCTCTTAGTGATTTATGGAAAAGATTCACAAGGCAATAAGCTCTCACTGCAATGTGCAGTAATGAGGATGAGGAAAGATGACTGAAAATATATTTGGTTAACCTAAATAGAAAAAACAAATATGTTGTGTGCCCGGAAGATTTGAGACAGAGAACACTTAGAGAAAAAAAAAAATAACCCCACAACCTTTAATCATTTAAAGCAGCAGTGGCTTTAGTGTCACGGCTGTAAAATAGTGAAAACAAATGGGCATTTTGGTGAAGAAAAGCCTCTTTTGATTTGTGCTCTTTATAGTTTAAACTGATAATTTCTGCCTTGCTTCTTTTACCAGTAGTTTCCCCCTCAATTGTCTACTACAGTTTGAAAGAAGGTCAAGTTTTGCAGGGAACCACATGTGCTATTTCTTGTTACTTCCTGGAAGGGTTGAGTGGATGGAACATGAAAAGCACAAGAGCCTGAACTTTCTAAATTACTGCATAGCAGGTCTTATGTTATATTTCAGAATCCTTTGTCTTTGGGCTTTGCATTGTCATATACATACTCTACTCAGACTTTCTTCCTCATTCTCCTTCTGCCTGCAGCTTTTGTGCACTGATAGAACAACTACTTTTAAGAGACCTTCCTTTAATAGGATGGCTAAAGAAGAATGATCTGCTTTTACTTTGTATCTCTGGTACAAATTCAGGAGGCAGTTTTATTGAGTAAGACACAGTCTCAGCCTAGAAAAGGATGAGGACTGTGAACTTGGTGTATTTTTCCTGCCTTTACAGTCTGAGAATTTGGTCTTACACCTTGAGTTCTGGCCAGGTTCATTGAACAGTGTGTGGTTAAGAGTGGGAGAAGGATGGGAAAGAGGCAGAAAATAGGATGTGTGTTTTGGGCATAGAAAACTAAAAATGCCTCATTTTGACATTTCATTTTAATGTTTCAAAATAACTTTCAACCCTGAATTGGGTTAAATTAAAACAAACAAAGAAGCAAACAAACTAAACACAAATAATCAACTAACAAATCAACTAAAAAGACCTTCCCCTTCCTGCCAAAATGTTTGGCTCGAGTAGAGAATGCTTTCTTTGATCGGGTATTATGTTTTGAGGATGGATAGAGACAATTCCATTTGTATAAGTAAACAGAAAACCTCTGTTGTTGTATCTGCTTAAATACTAGTATTTTTTCAATATTTTGTGGTGCAGCACACAGATAAACACAATCGTTTATTTGCACAGCTCTACCTGTAAAATTACTTTTGTAATCTTAATGCAAAATCACTCTTTCTTCCCTAAATACTGCAGTTTAGTTTTTCTTAAGAAATTGTACAATTTACCATAGACATAGATTAATGTAGCTACATTGCTTTGTCTTGCAGAAATTTACATTGCTTTCTCTTGCAGAAATTTTGCAATTAAAGGAAATATCTGGTGAATCTACCTTGAATACTGTTGCCTTCAGATGAGATGCAGATAGTTTGAAGGGCAAAGGTCTGGAGTTTTTGGGCAGAAGCAGCATTTTATTACATTATCCTTGATAAGACTGCAGGACACAAAATAACTCTGGGTAGCAGCATTAAAATAAAAGATGGCATAAGGAATTTAGTTTAATCAAGTCTTTTATATATTTAAGGATAAAGAGTATCCTTTGGCTTAGTTATGGAGTACTGCACAAAGCTAGACAGTTAGCTAAATTTATCATTGTTACACTAAAAAAAATATTTCAGAATGAGGGTGCGCCATAAAATCTTTCCTGCCAAATTATCCTCAAAACAATATTAAAGGTGATTTTTTTGGTAGTGCTAGAACAGTAGTTTTCGTAACAAGACATCTACAGAAATAAAATATTCAACTTGAAGTCTGAGGCACAAGGGAAAGCCTTGCTTGCTTTCAGACTGTCATCACTGTTATTGTTGAAAGTATAAATTGATATGAAACTACATAAATTCATGTGGACACAGACTGTAGGAATTCAAGCTGACAGTTGAAACCTCTGAGAAATCCTGTTGAAAATTGTTGCCTTAAGACAATTTCTGCATAAAGTCAGCTCATCATGCTAACTCCTACTGTTTTAATGCTATTGGATGGGGATAAAAAATAATCTTTTACACAGAGGGAATGTAGAAGGCAGTTTATACTGCCGATAGTTGATGTGATTGCATAGGCCACTTGTTGGACTGTTGCTAGGAGTCCAGCCTAGTACTGAATTAGCATTATTAAGGAATAACTGGCTCTGATTTTCCCAGAACAGCTCTGAACCTGTCCAGGTATCCAGAGGTGACCAGTAAAATGCTGCCTCCCCATAAGTACTCTCTCAAGCAATCAGAATAATGCCCCAAAGTGAATGATGCAGTAACTCAGCCCTTCCCTTTCTCCCATATTTACTGTTGTATTCTTTGAGAATAAGGAAAAAGATGGTTTCTTTCTTTCTTTCACTTTTCTAGTTGCCCTGTCCAGACAACACATGCCTTCAAAACAAAATGACGACAGAAGTCCTAAGGTAACATGTGCTGCTGTGAAGCATTGTGAAAACTCAGGTTTTGTTTGGTGGTTTTTAATGGCATTAAAGCAGGGACTGTGACTGGTTGACACAAGGTCCCTTGTGAGTGTTGTAGTAAAGATTTCCTATTAAGATGAGTAGAAAATAGAATGCCGTGTTCCATCCAGTGATCACAGACTACTTAATTTCCCTGGTTTACAAAAGAAAATGCTTGCAGGAAGTCTTTTCCCATAGCGGCTGGTGCAAGCCCCACTACTCACTGTGGGGCTTCTGTTGGGATACCCTCTCCATGGGGCTTCTGTTGGGATACCCTGTCTCCTTCACAATTCCTACACTGTCTTAAAGAAGCAATTTGCTCTGCAATTAAGTTCCTATTCCACAAGTGTTTAAATAGCTTCAGCACATTTATCTGTTTACTATGTCCCAGTTTGATCCATTTGAGATATTTAAGAACAGGGTCTCTCTGATCTCCACTACCATAATGCTTATATATTTTTTTATTTTCTTGGAAATACATTTAATAACACTTATTTGTTGAGCAAAATGACCAATTCAGGTTTGTATTGGAAATCAGTGGTTTCACATTGTTGCCTTTCAACATTAAAAAAAACCAAAAACAAACCCAACAAATTCTTGTTTAGAAAATGAAATTTATCTGTAAGAAATTATTGAAATTAATTTCAATAACCTAAACAAAGTATAGAAAACCTTTAAAGTTTCTTTCCTGAGCTAATTAAGGTTGATGTCCAGGAGCACTTGGAAATATATTTTAACATCTCACACAAATTTAAATTACAAATAATTTTCAGAATTGTCATAGAGTGGAGAATCTTTTTTTCCTCATTTTTACAATCCATGAAAAATTAGTGCCACGTTCTAGCTTTGGAATAAATAATGACAAATTATGAAAACTGAAATAAATGCTAGGACAACTACCTTGTAACAAAATTATTCCTTTCATAAATTAATTATATCCTTAGATTAACATTCTATAAACATGAAAGTCATGTTGAGCTTATTTTTTTCTCTCTCCAAGCTTGCTGAATGTCTTGCTGTGATGTTCTTCATTATTCAGCAGCTTTTTAAGTGTAGTTGACCAGATTATTGCTGGGACAAGGCTGATTAATCCCTGAAGCAACAATATAGTGCTTTCCAGCAGTCAAATCAATAACCACAGGCTGAAGGTTAGCTGGTAAATGGTATTAGGTCTACTGTTATGGGTCTGTAGTTCTATACACCTCTAAGATATTAGTTTTCTCAACATCTTTTCCTTGGAAAGCCTAATCATTCCAGCAGAGTTGAATGACTCCTACTTCTTTGGTAAAGAATCATTGAGCGCTACATTCTTCAGCTTAAGTATGTGTCCCTGGGCTACTAGTTAAGCAAATATCCATTTATGTTCATCTAAAGTGTTAATAGTAAGATAAATAAAGATTGATTTAATTGTCTCCCAAACCAAAAGATTCCAGGCTTGCTGATTTTTGTTTTATTTTGATTATGGTGGTTATTTCATAATATCAGCATCCACTGATATGTGGTGGAGATATTAATTTAACACCTTCTGGTGTTTCATAGCTTTGAGTGTGCATCTTATTAAACTGTAACTGTCAGCCAGCTATTTGCTGGAAAAATATTAAATTAATTGTAAGCAAAAGCATTAAGTATTGTGATTTCCAAATAACTATTCCACAATGATTAGTGGCTGCAAAAAAATGGAACTATTTAAAATCATGCATACATCTGCATATAGGCAATTATTTTTGTTAAGCTCATAAGTCACATCAGTCTCCTCATGGAGATCTAATATTGACAAAGGCTTTAGTACAAGGATCTATAAATAATCTCCTCCTGGGCGCATCGTCTAGCCAACGTCCTCAGTCTTCCTTTCAGGAAAACACCACATAATAACAAAACAAACATCCCTCAAAAATAAAATAAAAACAAACCCCCAAACAACATGTGTAACAGTCATGTTAACTGGGGAAGAAGAGAATTTATAAATATATACTTGTTTAATAAGCTGGTAGGTGCATTGGTGAAATATCTTGAATTAAATATATTGACAATCCTAACTTAGAAATGCAGAACTTAGAAATTAAAAATTACAACACATAATTCTTTATTTAAAGACCTGCAATCACTGAGATCAGAAACTAACATACAAATTGAGATTTAGAATCACTATTCCAAGATCTTAGGGACCTAAAGTGGCAATGTTAACATTTTCTGAAAAGTTGGTTCTTAATGCCTACCTAATTGATACCTGTGTGATTAGGGAGGTTTGGAAGCAGTATTATATCTTTGACATTATTACTTCAGCTTATAAGATCTAATAGAATTAAGAGCATCCACAATAGATCCATTCTTTTTCAATTAGTTCAACAGAACAGGAAATTATACTCCCCAACCACTGAAAAAGAAATAAGTCTTCCAAAAATGATGCAATTCTAATGTTCTGAATGTGATGAAAGTTAAAACAAAATAGAAATGAGAGGAGTCTCATAACGAGGGGTTGACTACTTTTTCTCAAAGGTTATTTTCTGGTGAGCATATCTTATTAACAAAGAAATTTTGCTGGAAAGAAAGAGAAAATTTTAAGTAGACATCCATCCACTTTTTTTTTTTCCTCTAACTCACAGAGAGTGTTTTTGCAGTATATTTTGTGTATCCCTTCAAGACACTAACCCAACTGTGCTGCTGGTCATGCAACTTCTTTAAAGCTACTGAGTTGTTTTGTTGTTTTTGTCAAAATGAAAGAAAATCATTTGGCACAGTGACAAAAAATTGATTTTTTCACTGGATCTGTTTTTCACATAAAGAAAACCATAGCTAAACTAAAAAGAACATGATTGTGTTGTCTTTAACTTGTATAGTGAATAAAGCTACAGGTGTTGAGTATGAGAGATGGGCTAGCAGTTCAAGGAAAAAATGGACAAAATGTCACTGTATTGAAGACAGAAAATGCGGAGTATGCTAGACTTTGAAGTGAAGAACAAACACATAAGGGGAAAAGAAAGAATAAAAAAGTGAGACATAGGTCTTAAGTAGTCTAATAGATATGAAGTGAAGGTGATATGACAATAAAAAGAAAGCTTTTGTCAAACAAGCTATGTATGTAGAGTGTCATTCTGGCAATGTAGAAATTCAAGATTCTTATGTTTGGTTCACAGAATTTCATGTGAATGCATTCATAACTTTGTTATGTCCTATCTAACAACTTGGAAATGTCTGTTCCCTAAGTAGCTGGTATGTGGTCTGTTATGGATGAAGAGGTAGATGATACACTTTGATCTTAAGAGTGAAGCAGCAATATGATATAAAGCAGAGATTTAATAGTTAATTTAATAGGTAATAAATATGACAGTGATTTACAAGATTTGATGGAAAGGTATACTTAATTATTTACTGCATGGAGGATGGCGCCAGACAAAACTGTCAGGGACACCCTTCTATTGAGGGATGGGATTCAGGAGAGACCCTTTTTTCTTTCTAAACTCTTTCTCAGAGAGAAGTCTAGGTGTGTCTGAATCCAGACTTAGTGTCAGACTTGGTCAACAGTTTATGCCTAAAGGCTTATATATGTGGAATCAATCTTTTATACCTTTTAGCAAACTATATTACATAAAGTTACTCATTTACAAAATTGCTGGCATATGCTAGCAATATTATTAATGTGAATATTTTAATCACCTCTTTGGAAGCTTCTTCTTTATTCATATCACTGAAGAACACTCAGAATTTTGAGAGTATCTGTGTCCATTCCACAGAATGCCATTATTTCAGCATAAGAGAATAACAACTGAATAACATTTTAAGTGTCTTCATGTATTCGTTCACTAATGTTATGAAATATTTTTTAGGAAACTACCACCAAAAAACTCCTCTCAAAACCAACAAAAAAATATTGGGGGGAAGAGCGAGAGGGACCGTGTTTTGATTGTTAATAAAATTTGCCTTAGGATTCCTAATATAACCCTGGCAATCTCCTTCTACTCAGAAATAGTATTCTGAACACTGTCCATCAGTTGTATTATAATTTAGAACTAAAAGTCTGTGTTCTCTATGTCTGAAAAGACAAAATGTTTTCTCTGAAAGTGTTTTTGTCATTGAAACTCTAAAATGTATGGTGTGTCATGAGTAGTGAAAACAAAAGCACATAAACATACTGCGTTTTATATCATTGTTAAATAATGATTTGTGTTTTACTAAAAATTCATAAACAAAGATAAAATTATTTCTGTGCATTATTATTGGAATTAAACGTTTTCAGAGAGGGTTGTCTCAACATTTTGAAATGTAGATTTGGCATAAACAACTAATAGTAAAAGTTTACAATTTGTGTTTTGTATGAAATGGTTACATTTGTATATCTGATTTTATTTTATGAAACAAATTTATGCAACTAGTCTGAAAATGTCATTGTCTGCTCTGTTTCCAAAACCAATATGTACTCAAGGTTACTGGAAACTTCTAAATTCTTGGATTCTTCGGGCTGCCTAATTCCAGCCATACATGGATCCAGATGCAAGTTCTGATCCATTGGTGTCAGGTGGGAAGTGAGAAGAGCTGGTCTCAGAAGATGATGCATTTCTTGCCTGCTTCATTTATTTGCATAATTGCATGGGACTCTTCTAAGAGACTGGTCTCACTGTGGGCATTAAGTTTTACCCTAACAAGAACTCAGTACTAGAGGCAAGTGTTGAAACTGGTCAGTTCCATAATATGACATCCAACTGTTGCTCGATGTGCAACAGGCTTGCAGGATCCATGCCTTGCCTCCTGCAGTGTTACAGAGGGTTCTTCTTTTATCATAATTAAGAAATTTCTTCCTCATTTAGGCCTCTTTGATGATCATATAGTCAAATTCAGCACATATGTAAGCTGTCACAACTTTTGGTGACTTGAAGGGATAAGCACTTTTGTCATAGCTGAATTCAGACCTTTGATTTAATAATTTTTTGAGCACTTAGTTGGAGAAGTGTTATACTTGATACAGCAACTGTGGAGAGCCATATTTGGGTACTTGTTGTTAATTTACATTTGTGAAGTGTACAGAGCCTTCCACAGTGTTAATGTTCATATCACAGTGTGGTTTTGGTAGGATTCAAGCCTCTCTCTGCAGTCATTGGTACTACTGAAAAGAGTTCAGAGTCTGCTGATTTCTTGCTAGCATTTGATTGCCAAGCTATTTTATGCATCTTTCTGTCAAGTCTTGGGCAGGATGAAGTGACTTTAACAGAGAGCTATTATCTCTGATGCTATATTTATTAATATAGATTACAAAATTAGGCTAAACTTCATACACCTTGATATCAAGATTTTAAAAAATATTTTCAGATTTCCTGAATAGAAAAAAAGTAATTTTCCATAAAAATATTTGAAAAGCTCAAGGCGCTTAGGTACATGATTGTCTACAAGAGAATTAGTAAACATTTACTCTGTTGAGAAGAATAAAAGGAAAATGTTGTGTGATTCAGTGGATTGTTGTTGCAGACAGCTTAGCAAGCACTTAATGAAATATGCGTGGGCTGCAGAATGAACAGATTACAAAATTATACTTATATGGAATTCACCATTGGTTGTATTCATTATTTTAAAATTTCAGTCTAAATTAAAACTGTTGATAGTAATGTAATCTGGATTTCAGCCTTTGTTTCCATTATTTGATCACAGATTAATAAAAGTAAAGGAAAAAAAGAAATATAATTATTGTTACAGTGCAATTTTTAGATCTTACTACTTAATATATGTAAGGTATCTTTGTTACCAGTAGTAGCAGCTAATGTTAGTACTTCAAGATTACTTAACAACATCCAAAATTTATTTTTTATGATGAATACACATGAAAAAATAAGCATGCATGCATGTAATGCCAACAAAACTTTTATCTTAATATATAGAAATTAGAAGCCAAATAGAAAATCTTAGTGCCTCCTGTTATGATTTTTTACTTAAAGAATATTTACTACCTCCAAATGTAATTAAACCTCATTGGATACTGCAAAGTTTGAATGTGCTGTAACAAAAGTATACCCGTCCAGTGTTTGAACACACCAAGGCTGCTTTCCTACCTTGAGAAGACTCTTAAATCTAGAAGCCACATGAGGGCAGCAAAGACTCAAAGACTAAGAGAGGTTTGTGTGGACCAATGACAGAATTATGATGGAGAGGCTTTTTGATTCTTCCACTTTCCTTTTTTCTTTTCCCAGCTAAACTTTAGGAAGGTCATATCAGTGACCATGGAAAGTCTGTAACTGCAGTCTTTTTGAAATAACTGGAGAAGCCTCTAACGGTACATATTTGATGATGCTCATGTGCTGAGCATGGGTAGGTGGCTTTCAGAAGGCAGTTCCAACATGAGCTTGTAATCCCAAATCAAACTGGCAAGGCCTTCTTTCTCCACACCGTGGATGAGAGGAACTGAATCATGGCATCAAAACCAAAACTCTTCTAATTTTTTCCTGAAGTGCAGAATATGGAAAGTTTTTATGTGGTTCACTGCTTTAGTAATATTTCTTTTGAGTAGTACACTTTGCTGTTTACATTCACTCTTGCTTTTTCTGTCACATTGATTACAGAGCATAAGAATATAGTAATCTCTATTATTGAGTTTCCATTCTCTATAAATTTCACAAATAAAAACTTAATGTAATCTCAGCCAAGAAAAGCCTCAACTATCTAAAGTTTTTTTTCAGTGCAAACTTGTATTAAATGGCAAGAGCAAACATGTCAGGTTTATATATATTTACTTTTTAATGTTCTTACTTAGAATCTGAGAACCATTGAAAGGCTTGGAAGAGACCTTAAAGGTCATCTAGTTCCAGCCCCCCCTGCCATGGGCAGTAACACCTTCCNCTGGTAAGGCCTTCTTTCTCCACACCGTGGATGAGAGGAACTGAATCATGGCATCAAAACCAAAACTCTTCTAATTTTTTCCTGAAGTGCAGAATATGGAAAGTTTTTATGTGGTTCACTGCTTTAGTAATATTTCTTCTTTTGAATAGTACACTTTACTGTTTACATTCACTCTTGCTTTTTCTGTCGCATTGATTACAGAGCATAAGAATATAGTAATCTCTGTTATTGAGTTTCCATTCTCTATAAATTTCACAAATAAAAACTTAATGTAATCTCAGCCAAGAAAAGCCTCAACTATCTAAAGTTTTTTTTCAGTGCAAACTTGTATTAAATGGCAAGAGCAAACATGTCAGGTTTATATATATTTACTTTTTAATGTTCTTACTTAGAATCTGAGAACCATTGAAAGGCTTGGAAGAGACCTTAAAGGTCATCTAGTTCCAGCCCCCCCTGCCATGGGCAGTAACACCTTCCACTAGACCAGGATGCTCAAGGTCCCATCCAACCTGGCCTTGAACACTTCCGGGGAGGAGGCATCTATAACTTCCTGGGCAACCTGTGCTATTGCCTCATCACCCTCGTAGTGAAAAATTTCTTCCTAATGTCTAGTCCTCAGAGAATAAACTTAAAAATAAATTGAAATTAATACAATTTAGATGAATAAGCATGAATGAGCCCTCTTGACTTGTACCAAACATTTCACAATTAAACAGAGTGAAATAGTAAAAAATCATGCCAAAGTTAATACAAGTTGCTTTGAAATGTAAATCTTTTTTTTCGTAAATTAAAATTCTAAATAATGCAAACTATATAGAGCTGTGTAATTGTTCGAAAGTCAATGAAATTCCCATACTTCAAATTTCACTAGGTAGCTGTCAAACAGTGTAGTGCCATTTTCTGAAACTAAATTGTTGACAAGTCTGAACATTACCTAAGCCATTAAGTGTAGTAGGAGAATCTGAGCTTTTCCAGGTCATATAATACATAGATTAAAAAATGATCATGGTGGTCACTTTCTTAGTCTTCTTTTGTTATACCTGGTAGAGATGAAAAGTTGGATATCATTACTTCTATACTCTCACTGATGTTAATATAAGTTTTTTACCAAATGATTGTAATTCTGATGCTCAATTAAAGCAATTAGAGATGAATGGTAGACATCTCTCTTCCATAGTACCTTTGTCACCTTGCACATGCTGAGAGATGATTTCAAGTCCCTCCAGCAAAGAACTTCTTTGGTCTTTACTGTATGGAAGGGCCATATACTATCTCCCAAACTGCATTCCACACTTTTTTTAATATGGGAAAGGACTGCATGTCTGCCATGCATTATTTGAGGCACAAGCAAGTGAATGACCTGTTTCAAAGATAAAAGAAAGATTGACTTATTAGCAGCTAGTGTTTTTAATCTGTATAGTCCATATGCATATTTGTGTTCTGCTCAACTTTATTCTCTCTAGCAAAGTCATCTTAAGCTGTTTCTCAGAACAAGGAAAATAGCTGGAAACATTATTTTTCTGATATAGAGCATGTCAAATGAGAAGGGAAGCAAGAACTAGAGCATAATTAATGCAGTTAGAGCAAAAGAGGATCTCAGTCCCTGTAAGTAGTAGCATGAGTGTACTGTGCCACAAACCAGATATGATAAGGAGCATATTGATTCTGAATCAAGATTTGTGATGACTGTAGGTCTGTACTGAATGCTTCAGCAGACTGTTGCAAAAATGTGTTAGTGGACAGACAAGAATTTGGAGTGTACAGGTTGTATTTGAGATAGAATGATTTCATGATCACCTTTAAGTCACCAAGAGTACCAACGTATGAGTAAGCATACTTATGTTTCAGAACAAAGCAATATAATAGTAATTCAGGCTACTAGTGGGCATCTCTTATAGGAATGAGGTATCACTGAACATTGACTAAATGACCTAAGTTTTCCATTGTCAAATTTGTTGCAAAAGTGGAAATGATTTTAGAGAGGAGACTTTAAAAATGCTAGTGAAATAGATTGAACTTCAGATCTGGAAGATGAAACTAACTCTAGATATACGTTAGTCCTGGATTTGTGTTTGTTTTACAATCCATTTGCACACTATAGACATAATTTCTTTGCAGTATAATATTTTTCTGTCAGCCATGCTGACCCAGCCAGTCATGCAATGTAGGAGGTAAAACCTGACTTATTTGAACATACATGGTAATAAATATCTTTGTGGTGCTAATAGAGGCTTTAAACCAGAAGAAGGCTTCGAAGTATTTTAAAATTTCTTCTTATTTCCTTTCACCTTATTTTCAGAGGGTGGCATAGTTATACTTTAGACAGAGGTTTTCTCCACAACAGAATTGTAGGGTTTGCGTCATTTTAGCAAACTAATGTCAGTCTGAGTCTTTATACTGGAATGATTCATACTAGTAGAATTACCAGTTTAATAATGAAATCATTTCCTTAAGCTCCTTTTGATGCTTAGAAATCAATGTATTGAAATATATTTATCATTTTTAAAGAAGCACCAATTTTCCATTAAAATAAATAAATAATGAAAGCCAATTTTCCATGTTAAAAATGTTCAGCATTTGTTTTTAAAACGTAGAATTAAGTGTTATCCAATTAGATTAAATATCTTTTTTTTAAAAAAACCCATAACTTCTTGGTGAATGATGAAAAGAAAATAAACTGTTTAAGTAAAACATGATAAAGGAAATTAGAAAAAACTGCATCCAGATGAGTAATTTATTTTCCTGTTTATTCCTACATATACCAGTCTGACTGTAAAGTGAAAAAAAATTAGTTTTAATGTAAGAAATCTGAAGTTAGAAAATAGATATTTTTTTTGTCTAGATAGGCAATAATCTTTAGGTTTTTTTCTTTAGCTTTTTCTGCTTTTTAATGGGATTTTGAAAGGTGGTGACTGGTAATAGATAGAATTATTTTAATTTTTCCTAGTATGCTATACCTCTTTTATTTCAGTGACTTCTCTTCTGTTCATCCTGTGAATCATTCTAAAATTTTCTGAAATGTTTTGACACCATGCTTGAGTAACTTCATGTATTTTCTTTAAACATATTTCCTGTTGAAACTGTATTACTTGTTCCAGTGCCTAGAGATGTCAAAGTAGACTGCTATACTTCTGTATCATTTTAAATTTAAATCGTATGACAAAATGATATAAGAAAAAAATAGTTCTGTTGTTCCAAAATAGATGTATCTGTTAGCTAGGTGACTAGGATATCCAGATACCCTGTCACATACAGGTAAAACAGTGTTCTGATTTCTTGTTAAAAATCGCTTACTGTTTTCCCATGGGTTTTTCATAAAGATTTCTTTTCTCATAAATTTTAGTCCTCAAACTTATGACATCAGAGCAGGTTGACTGTAGAGGCTCCTTCTACTTTTACTGGATAAATACAGAAAGGAACTTTAGATCAGAAAAAAAGTCAAAATGATACTTCTGGTTTAGCTGTTGGACTAGATGTGCAGGTTTTCTGTATGCTTCAGAATGGTGAGTCAGAGCAGCCAATTACTTAGCCTAATCAGCACGTACCTGACTAGATCTCATTGGAGCATCTTCAGACCCATTCCTAAGAAGAATTTAAAGACCAGAATGCATTTATTCTTGATTGATCAAGTCTGGTCTTCCCATAGAAGAAAAAGAAGTTCCTGGAAAGAATACATGCATGAAGGTTCATTCCCTCTGGAGGAAGGGGATTTTGGCAGGGACTTTTCAGAACTTGCAAAAAGTGTATGATTAGCAGGAGAACCCAAGATAACAAAGTGACTTTTTTGTAAGCCTAACTCTTCATACGAAGCATGCTGATTGTATTTTCTGGGTTTGGCTTGATAAATCATGTACTCTTTTTGCACACGGTATTACATAGCTTCAGGTAGTGGCATGAAGAACACAATAGGGGCATCAATACACTTGTGTGAAGCAAGATGCTTATTTGATGTAATCTTTGCAGGGCATTAAAACTGACACTGTTGAATTTTGCAGGGAGTTAGTTGGGGTTTTTTTCTTTTGTTTTAATTGATTTCTACAAGTTATTTGCAGTCTGTGGGATATTGTAGCCCTATTATACATGGGATTGTAATTAACAATTTAGAAAAGGGATGATTTCCTTCTATATTTCAGTAGGATGTAGATGTGTTACTAAGCACTGTTGAGGCTGAGGCAATTAGGTAAATGTAAAGAGGAAAAGGCATGAAGTAAGAGAAGATTTCCTGGATTACACAAAATTCAGATTTGTTCTGAGACTGACTGCTACTTTAACAAAAAAATTCTCCATAGAAAATTTGTCTTGATCTGTAAAGAAAACCTGAGGAATAGCTTGTCCTCCATTAAAATGACAGACTTTCTTAGGGGAAAAAGTGTTCTTCAGAGCACATTTTCAATTGTGTGTAAATGAAGCCATGCATGGTGTCTGTGAGATTTCAGATTACTTCATCACATCATTGGGAACTGTACTGGGTTTGGCTAGGATGGATTTAGCTTTCATCATAGCAACCCTTTGCTTTTGTAATTAAAATAGTGCTTATAATACATCAATATTTTGTCTGTTGCTGAGCAGTTAAGGATTAGATTTATTTTTCTTACTCTGCCATCCCAGTGAGTACTGGGGTTGCACAGGACACTGGGAAGGAACAGAGCCAGGACATCTGACTCCATCTGACCAAAGGTATATCCCACACAACATGATGTCATGCTCAGCAATAACACTGCAGAGAGGAGTTTTTTTCTTGAGAGGTAGTCATTGCTTGGATACTGGCTGAGCATCTGTCTACTTGTAGGAAGTGGTGAGTCTATTATTTGTTTTTCACTTTTGGGGTTTTGCCTCCTTCATCTTTACTTCACATATTAAACTGTCTTTATCTTGACCCATGAGTCATTTAACTTTCACACTTCCTATTCTCTCCACATCCCCATAGTGCTGTGGAGTGAGCAAGCGACTGTGTAGCGCTTAGCTGCTGACTCAGCCCAACCTACCACAAAACACTCCATCACATGCAGAAAAGAAGAAAGATTTCTAAATCCCTGAATACAGAGGAAATAATAAATAAGCATGATGGAGCATGATTCAGCTCAGAAACTTCTAAGAAGATGGAAACACCATCAAGGTTCATAATATTTTATCTGTTTCATGTTACACTGTTTCATTTAATCCTGCAATGTTTTATTATAAATGCATTAATGGTCTCTGAATTACATAAAAGACATAATGTGCTATTTCTAGAGACATCGTGGTGTTCTGCAGTACCTTACAGACCATATAAATGAGAAGAAAGGTCCCATTTACTTTTTCCATGTACCTGTTTCCTTTGCTGCTTAACGTTTAAAATTGGACTTTCACTCTGCTTATGACAACAGTTTTCTAGAGCTAGATGAGTTATCAAATCAATATGCTGTTTGATAAAATCTGAGTCCTGGCAGAGCTTTCTCCTCCCCATAATGATTAAGAGAGTATGCAGCGTGGGCTACAGGGTGTTGTCTTCCAGATAGGCAACAATTCAGACAAATCCCTATGCTTAGCATCTGTGGTTGAATATCTTGGTCAGCAGTTTCATTAAATTGCTTTTTGAGTTTACTTACCATGCTCTCTTGACTACATATGATATAAAGTATTTTCAGTCACACCCCCTGGGCCAAGGTAAATAGCAAAGTGTGTGATCTTAAATCATTTAAGTCACTAGAATTGAAATAATACAAATTAGTCCTAGAAAATAAAATAAAGCACTTACCACTTGCGGAACAGCATTACTAATAGCAACAATCATTCATTGGTGAGGTGACTTCAGCATAACTGAAAAATTTAAATTGATTTTCTGTCCATAAATTTCCTTTCAGGAACTGAAGAATAATATCTTTCTGTACTGCATTTGAAACATTTGTATGCATTTAATTTGTCATTGCCAAACCTCCCTTACTTTCATAGAATATATTTTTCATAATTTAAGACCAAAAAATAAAATTGAGCTAAGAAATATTAGATTGTTATTTACGTGTACAAAGGATTTCTAAATACAAATAAGCAGAAAAAAAGGAGTTTATAACAATTCCGGAGTCCTTCGGTATCTTCTCTTTATATCTCCTTCCCTTCATAGATATCAGATATGTGAGTTGCAGACTGTAGAAGAATAGGAAAAAATAAACAAAAAGTATTGATATTATAATTAGTTTTTTCCTTATTAAGATCATAGTCTAATTTCTGGTGATATCAGCTTGAAGAACATTATTTTCATTCTGAAAAAAATTATGTAAACCCAAACTATGATTCTGCGCCTGTGTCATGCATTTTTTGATCAGATGTTTCTACCATTAAAGTTCAGCTGTAACGAGATATAAAGGAAGACCCATAACTGGAAGAACAATGAAGGCAGAAGGCAATAAAGATCAAACTTCAAAGTAACCCAGAGAGGCTAATCAGCAGGGTTTGAAGACAATGGGAGCATTATGAATAATATTAAATGTATTACACTGACTTTACTGACTACAGGGGAAAAAAGAACTCCAAGGACAAAATTAATACTATAACTGTTTACTGCAGTCATGTGACCCAATAATATAAGACATTCTGTTACGGCATATTTATTTTTGATTGCTGCTAACATGATTCCATTTCCTCACCACGCACCTTGATAACTGCAGAGAAAGAAGGGGATTAGTTTATGCTTCCTGAATTATCATTTCTGACAGAGGCATATAGCAGGAAAATGTGCATTTGACTAGTAAATGCATGATATTCAATGTGTGAGAACAATAAATCACCTCTAACTTTACATTATTTAGCAGGAGAGCAGTAGGCTGCACTCCTGAATACTGTACTAACACTGCCTACTTGTCCAGGCAGACAGTTATTACACTCCCTGTTCTCTTCCTTCCTGAGTTCTCAGGACACAGGGAAGTAACCAGGATGAGTAATGATGTGAAATGTATGCAAAGATGATATAGGTTGTGGAGGTTATCATCTTTAAGCAGTAATGAAATGGTTTTTTTGAAATACAAAGTCAAACTAAGTAATCGTAACAGACAGCAGTCAGTGTTAGTATCTCTGTTACAGGCAAAGGTGCATAAGTACTATACAAAAGTGCAGAATCAAAGGAAATATAGCAATTTCAATAGGTAAAATATGAGGGGAGTAATAAAATACGTATGCATATATGCATGTGACAAGTAAAAGAAAGAACTGGATTTATCTATGTAATGTGGAAAAGTACAACTGAGGGATTGGTGATTTGAGGGTCAATTATATTTACAATAAAATCATAATAAGAAAATAAGATGGGCCAAACTGAGGCTGTAAACATTTCCAGCTCTGACATAAGCTGATATCTCAGCAAAACATATATGAACAAACCAGATTATGTGTCTCCCCCAAATGCAAATCAAGCAGTATTCTGGACCACCCCACCCCCACTCTCCCTGCCGAGCCAGATGTGGTGCCTCTGTATTAAACAACCCACAATTTATCAGTTTTTCATTAATTTGTTTCTCAGTCTTCATAAACTCTGAGCCTCCATGACTATATCAGCTACTCACCATATGAAGAGTCAGTTCCATATTTTTCACTTTCATCCTAACTTTCATGTGATGCCACTCACTACTTGTTCTGATAGTGACAGTAAATAATTTATTCCTCTTCAGTCTGTCCACATTGCTAGTGATTTTATGGATTTCTATCCTATTTCTCTCCTCCTGCTTGAGCTATCTTTCTAAAACAAGTCATTTACTCTGCATATATAGTTAGATTCCTAATGCCATTCAGTTCATTAGAGGTTAGAAACCTAAGTACACAAGACGATTTTAGTATAAGTCACAGAATAGCTGAGGTTGGAAAACAGGGCCCCGCTTACAACAGGGTCAGACCAGGTTACTCACGGACAAATCCAGTTTTGTTTTGAATATCTCCAGGGATGGATATACCACAACTTCACTGGGCAACACAATCCAATGCTTGACCATTCTGACAGTAAAGAAGCATTTTTTCCTCATATTTCAGTTTGCACCCATTACCTCTTGTCCTGCCACTGGGCACCACTGAATAAAAGTTGGTTCTATCTTCTTTACTTCCATTCATCAGATGTTTATACACATTGATGAGAACCCCTTGAACCCCAAGAAGTATTTTGACTGGCATCACAGCAATAAAAGTGAAGTAGAAAAAATTATCTGAGGATTGTAGTTGCAAATTAAAGTTTAATAAAGGAAGTTTAGCAGTTAAATAAATTGAACAGTACCAAAAAAACCCAAAGAACCCCAAACAACAACAAAAAAAGAATTGGAACTTATCTCAGTTTTGCTCAAAATAGCAACTGTGGATCCTGTTCTGACTACTTGTCTGGTTCTTGATAGAAATAGGAGGAGAAAAGGAATCGTATTATTGTAGATTTGCTAGTCAGAGAAGGTTATATAATGCTTAATATAAAATTAGATTTTCGTACACACTTAAATGTCACAGCAGTGAGGTTATTATTAGGGGTCATTTCATTATTTGTTTTCATGAAGGTTTGTAAGGCTCAAAAATATTTCTATATACATAAGATTTGAATGGCTGTATTATTATTATTATTATTAATAATAATAATAGTCAAAACAGAACTGCAGAGAATTTATAAATCAAAAACTCAGCAAGTAAAATCACTAATATCATGTGAAATGCCTGTAACCCAGTGGATTATTTTACTTTCTTCCAGTATTCATATACCAGAGATTTGTTATTTCATAATAATACAGTCATAAGAGCTCTTTTATAACAGCAATGGAGATAGCTAATATAAAATTAAAAGAACATCTGAAGGACCATTTTTTTAAACTAGTGTGAAGGATCATTTGTGTTTATGTAGATATGTAGACATAAAATATTCTTGAGGCAAGAATATTTTCAGGGTAGTCTCTAGAATAATATTGACAGTAAACTTTTGAGTCACTCATTAGTCTTTGCACACATAATGAACTTTGTTTCCACAACCTAGGGCAAATTCTCAGTAACTGAGTTTTTATTTTGAACAGCAAAATTCAGAGTGAATTTTTAAAATAAGTAAAAATTGTGAAAGTATAAAATATTAAGACATATCTTTGTGCAAGAAATGCTGTTGGATTCTTGCTATTTGACTCACTGACAATATTGTAAATCTGTGTTTGAAGAATAACATTTTCAGATTTTGTAGTAACATTCTTAGAAACAAATATTAGGAATACTTTATGTTCTGATCCCACCAAAAAATTGCCAAAACTTTCCTAAGAAGTGGTAATTTCAACTTTCTGGGAGAGAAATTAAGACTCCCTCTTCCTTGAAATTCTTTTAAAATATTCTGTTGTAAACATGTCTTCAGTTTCTGTATGTCCACAATGTAAGTTTATCAGCTAGATTTCCTTAGATACTTCTCTTCTTAGTTGAATGCTTTATATTTAGACTTTTATTTCAGCACTAGTCCATGTCATAATTATTTGATGTAAAACATGAGTTTATTTGTATAATACTGCAGTATTTCAGTGCCTTCATGTGCATAAGGCATTTTAAAAAATGTCTTGTGATTTGCAGGGGGGCACTGTTGAGGCATTTAAGATGATGCCAGATATCTTACATTTGGAAATTTAAATAACAGCCTTTGGCTCAATTCTACCCCTTCTGTACCCTTTAAGCATTATTTTAGCTTCCTTTCATTCATAGAATTTGAGGTTTACAGGTCTTTCCATAGTCAAGAAAAAGACAGACATCCACTTTAACATCTTGATTGTGAAAAGTATTTATAGAGATTCTTGTAAAGTATAGTGCTTAAAAACTGAAGCAATTATCATCTGATACAATTTACAAATGCACTGAAGTCCCTTAATTCCATCTGTGTGCAGTCACAGGGCTATGATCTCATCACAATTACAGAGACATTGTGGAATAACTCACATGACTGGAATGCTGTCATGGATGGCTACACACTTTAGAAAAGATGAGCCATAAAAGTGAAGTGGTGGAGTTGCTCTTTATGTGANTGTGGGTCTGTTGCTGAATGAGGTAGATTCCCTGGTGATGGAGGATACAGAGAATGTGGAATTACAGAATGTCTCCTTTGCTTCGGTCTTTACTACTGAGGCTGGCCCTCAGGAAGCCCAGACCCCAGAAGAAAGACAGANGATCATCTGGAATATACTGAGCTCAGCCTAGGTGTGAATGAAGAATGAGATGAGAGCTTACAGGTAAGAAGAATCAAGGGGCAGGCTTATATGGCTGACACTTGTGAGTGTTTACTTCAGGCCATCTGATCAGTAAGATGAGTTGATGAGGCCTTCTACAGACAGNCTCCAGAAAGGAAGATTTTGCCTGGGTTGAGAGGATCTGGTTAGAGATCATTTAAGCAGACTGGATGGTGGCAGATCCGTGGGCCCCAACAGGATGTACCCACAAGTACTGAGAGAGCTGACAGACGTTATTGTTAAGCCACTCTCCATTGTCCTTAAAAGATCATGGAGAATAGGAGNCCATGGGGGAACTCAATCACCCAGACAGTTGCTGGAAAGACAACACAGCTACACAGACAGTCCAAGGGATTCCTGCAAAGCATTAATTATAATGTTTTAACAGAGGTGGTGGAGGAGTCAACAAGATGAGGTGTGCTGCTGGACTTTAGACTGACAAAAAAAGCAGTCTGGATAGGGATGTGAAAGTTGGGGGCAGCCTTGGATGCAGTGACAATGAGATGGTGGAGTTCAGGATCCTGCACGGGAGAAGCAGTTCAATAAGCAGCATTACCAAACTGGACCTTAGGAGAGACAATTTTAACTTCTTCAAAGACCTACTTGGAAGAATCCCATGGCATACAATCTAAAAAGTAGGGGATGTCCAAGAGAGCTGGATGATATTCAAGCACCGCTTCCTCCAAGCTCAACATAAATGTATACTCAGGAGAAAGACATCAAGCAAAGGAGACAGGATAACTGTGTGGATTAGTGAGGAGCTTCTAGAAAAACTCAAATGGGAGAAGTAAATTTAGAGAATGTAGAAAAAGGGACTGGTCACTTAGGAGAAGAGTAGGAACACTCTCAGAGTATGCAGGCATGTGATGAGGAAGGCTGAGGCCCACTAGGACTTAAATCTGGCAAGGGAGGTCAAGGACATTAAGAAGGGGCTCTTCAAGTACAACAGCATCAAAAGAAAGATGAGGGAAAACGTGGGTCTGTTGCTGGATGAGGTAGATGCCCTGGTGATGGAGGATACAGAGAAAGTGGAATTACAGAATGCCTTCTTTGCTTCAGTCTTTACTGCTAAGGCCGGACCTCAGGAATCCCAGACCCCAGAAGAAANCATAGGAGGAGATTAATTTCAATGGTGCCCTGCAACAGAATGAGGAACAATGGGTACAACCTGGAACACCAGGATCCTCATCTAAACNTTGCCAGAAAGGAAGATTTTTGCCTTGGTTGAGAGGATCTGGTTAGAGAGCATTTAAGCAGACTGGATGTTATCAGATCCGTGGGCCCCAACAGGATGTANCAGAGTTTGGAACAGGAAGTTTAGGGAGATCATGGAATCTCCTTCTCTGTAGATGATCAAAATCTACCTGGACTCATTCCTGTGCAACTTGTTCTAGATGAACCTTTAGCACAGGAGTTGTCCTAGGTGATCTCCAGAGGTCCCTTCCAACCACTCCGGTGATTCTGCGACTGATTTGCTTTGTGTCACCTGAGGTGCCTTGATGTAAATGAAATCTTGTACATTTCATATTTGTCTAATTATCTTTTTTTAAAAGAAGTTGTTAAAAACCTGACAAGCATCTTCTAGAAAGAGAGTGAGAGAACAGGAAATTAAACAAAAATTTCCTGGATCTAGGGTTATACAAAAATGAGAAACAATTATTTCCCTTAGATCTATACAGCTGTTCACAAAAATTACCCCTCTTAAGTTAAGATTGCTTAATAAATATTTTTAAAAAAGGTCTTACAATACTTAAATTATGCTTTCATAGGACAATTGCATCAGTAACTACATACAAATCTGGGTTTCTTTAAAATCTTCCTGGAGGTTTATTAATTTTGTGATAGAAACATCCCTGTTACAAACTTCTTAAATGTCAAAAATATGCATTCAATATTCAATTTGGTATTAATATAACATAAATCAACTCATTTTCAAATATGGATTGTGTCTAGCAGCCTGTTTAAGACCACATTTTCTGCCTAGCCATTTTAGAAGTCAGGGTCCCATACAGACTGTCATGCTTAGAGCAAATACCAATGTAGTCAATAAACCTGTTCACCCAGTATCTGCTACAAATACTACTTTTCCAGGAGTGAGCATGCCATGTGATATTCAAAAAGTCAAACGGTGCTCTCACTTACTTTGACTTTAATAATGAAATACATATAAAGGACTAACACAGTTATAAGAGCAGAGTTTGGCCACAGGACTGGATTTCACATCTGTAATTGAGCAGTGTCAGATGCTCATTTTAGCTGTGGCAGCAGGGTATGAAGCATTGCTATGCATATGCTATCTGAGAAAGTGTTGGTAAGCACCTACACAAGTGTGATTTTTTATGAATCAAACCTGTATTTTAACTAATATTTTTTTTCCCCCAAAGCTCTGTGTTAGGCCTCCTCTGCAATATCTAGTTGCCTTTGCTATGCTCTTGAGAGGTGCAAAAATTAAAAATACCATTTTCCACACAAAAACTGCTATGCTTGCAAATGGGCCCTGCCACTCCACCTGCTTCCCTGCCCTGTGAGAAAAGAGGTTTTATTGGCTTAGTTTGTCTGTCAGGAAACTTTGGCTGATAATAAAAAAAATCCACCAACTTGTTATCATATGCTGTGTCTCTTCCTCAGCGCACTGCTGGTAGAAGCTATGCCAGTAGTGCTTTTAATGCAACTCTGTCCAATTGTACCAAACGATCTAAAACTTATTTAATATAGAAAGCTTTCAAAGTCTCATTGGTAGGTGAATTTATACCATTTTGAAATACCTTTACATTTTCTTAAGAGAGTCAAGGTAATTTTGTGTATGTCAGCATCAGACTTGTGAGTAACTATATGTGATAGTTATTAATTCCTCAGTGGAACAAAAAGGAAGCTGTAGACCTGAGACTGATAAAAGGCTTTTGAATCAAGAATGACTTGAGCTGAAATCGCAGGAACCATTAATCATGAGTAGAGCTCAAGCAGACTGTATTGAACTGCAGAGGTTTTAGAAAGAAAACGTAAGTATATATGCACTTTGGGGACCATAAACCATCATCTTTGAAAATGTCTGAGCCTTAGAATATCAGAAGTCAGATGAAATAGTTTTACAAGAAAACTTATAATGCCAAGTGCATCTGTACTTCTGTTACATGCGAAGCTACATTTATGCACAAGTTTGCACATAAAGCGTGGACAAACATGTTGGTTTATATTTCTCTTCTGACTTTGTTACTATTTCAGCAAAACCAGAATTAATATTTTAGCAAGAACAAAATTAATAGAGTTTCCATCCTCAAAAGGCTTTCTAAAATGTTTGATGTGGATTTGACAGGGAAGTAAAAAGATGTATTGAACTGTAGTGAAGGTCAGTTGAAAAATAACTACCTCTGTAGTATGTAAGCTTAGGAAAAGGAGTCCAGGACAATCTAATTGCAAAGAAATGCAATGTGGAGTTCTTTATATACACTTCAATCATGGTACTTGCATGGGGAAATTTACCTTGGTACTAAAAATACAATAATACTTTTTAAAAAAACTCTGCATTTTATGTTCTAATATTAGTCTGTTTTTGAAAAGAAGAGGGGAAGTCAAGGGAAATTTCTTTGAGATAAAGGAATAGCTTCTTTCACCTTTTTATTATTTTGGAAAAAAGTAATATTTGCATGAACATTTAAAATAGTTCTTGATGTATGCTAAGATTATTTCCTTTTCAATTTGGGCTTTACACTTTCAAAGTGAGCAATAACATTTTAAATATAAATTTGTAGTGAAATTTTGGAAGAAGAAATATAGCATCTTGCAATATTTTTTTCTTCTTTAAAAATAAAACAAACATAACTGCCCCAAACACAACATAAGTCTCCCTCCCCCCAGTTTTAGTCATTAGATATACTCCAGGAAGTGGTTTCCATTTTTATTCTAAAAGAAGTCAGCATGTTGCTATTGCTTCTTGTCTTAAAGTTCTTGTCCAATTTGCCATCCAATTTTGCAACACCGTCACAGCAGAGTCTTTACCACTTAAATGATAAAAGTTTCAATAGGCACTTTAGTGGAATTACGAAAAAGCTACCACTCTTCCACCATGATGCCAGAAAGCTATCTTCTTTCTAAGTCAGGTCAGTAAACTGTATCTTGTAGGCCTGAGCTTGTCTCAGTGTAATTCCAGAATAACAAAATAACGACAACAAAAAACTGTGTATATTACAGGATTTTTCTTTCCGTCGCAGATCAAACCAAAACTGACAGTATGATAAATGTAGTAACTTGCTGGAAACAGTTACTGTCCTTTATAATCAAAGGAATCCTGTCGTATTATAAAGCTTAGGTTTATCTTCTAAATTTATGGTTGGTTTACTTCTCTTTTTATTTCACTGCTGTAGTTGTACTTAAGTGACTTTGTCAGGGTTATAACTTTCTTCTTCACCAAACATGTCTGCCAAGATCTTAAAGCGAGGTCCCCAGTCACTCAGATAGTCATAATCCTGGTCTGCTTCTGTAGTAAGGGAGTCTATAGAGCTGAGAGATTCTGCAACAGATCCATTTCCTTCATAAGCATAGGTTGCCAAGGAGTCATAAGGAGGTGCAGTTAAATCTACATCATTTTCCTGCAGTCTTTGATTAATGAAATCTCTAATGTCCGTGTTATCTTCCACTGGTGGTCTCTGACGTGGAAAACGCAATGTGTCTGGCTTTATGTCTCTACGTATTTTGTTATCTTCAATCACTTTGGGATTCCTCAGAGCACCTATGTCGAAAGCCTGGGTGTCCTCTTCTCCACCTCCTTCATCATCATAATGGATAACATTATCTCTGATGTCTTCTTTAGAGGTCATCAGGGTGTCCTTTTTCTTCTGTCTCCGTAGTGCTACATACAGTACCACAATGACTGTAACAAAAGAAAAATGAAGTTAAGGCATGCACAGAAATAATTTGGTGCTCTGATGATAGGTCATTATATCTTCCTTTGAAAGCTGGAAGCAATCAAAGTCACTTTTTTCCTTAGAAGATATGCTACTACTGTTCTCTTAAAAATAGCTGTGCTCTAGCCAATGAAGTGTCATTTGCTCTTTGATATAAAGTCTAATGTCTTAGTGCTTGCTGTTCTGCTGAAATAAGTAACAAATAATTTTCCTATTGTCCTGCTTTGCTAACAAATAGAACTGGACAGGACTTAAGCTTTTTAGTTCAGAGGTAGGGAGATGGATTTTTTTTAAAAAATGTATTCCGTAGCAAATTACAGAAAAAATCTCCAAATTCCCACATGGTAGAGAAAAAAAAAACAACACAGTATTATAGATGAAAAGATAATTTGGAAACTTTGAAAGGGAGAAAAAATAGCTCTACTTCAGCTTTTTCTACAGCACACTTCAGCATCTTCAGGGATCTGCTTGAAAACTCCCATGTGATATGGTCCTGAAGGGAAAAGGAGTCCAGGACACCTCATAGATTTTTAAGTATTACCTCCTCCAAGGTGAACAGTGATCCAACTCCATGAGAAGGAAATTAGGTAAAGGCTGCAAGAGGCTTGCATGAATAAATAAGGAGCCACTGACTAAACTTAGAGATAAAAACCCAAATAAACGAAAAAAAACCTCCCTATATAAACAGTGAAAACAGAGACAAGTAAGTGAAAACAAATATAGCGACTGAACATGCAGGTATGTAGTTAGGAAAGTCAAAGTTCATCCAGTATTGAATCTTGTGAAGGATGTGAATGGCAAAAAGAAGAGCTTGCAGCTTGCAAAATTTGGGAAAATTAAGGCCCACTGCTGAATGGGCTAGGGAACCTGTTTTCAAAGAAATGTCCAACCTAACCATTTGCTTCATTGCATCTGCCTTTATTGATATGCTTGTCCTTCAGGAATCCCAGATCCCTGAGAGTAGAAGGAAAGTCTGGAAGAATGCTTATCCTTGGTAGAAGAGGATCAGGTTAGTGAACACTTAAATAAACTGAACACACACAAGGTCATGGGACCTGATGGGATGCATACATGAGTAGTGAGGGAAATGACTGGTGTGACTGTGAGGCCATCTGCTATAATTTTTGAAAGGTCATAGAAACTTGAATATATGTCAAGATATATATCTTCAAGAAATGCAAGAAGAATGAGCTAGAGAACTACAGGCCAACCTGCCTCACCTTGATGTTGAGGCAAGTAATGGAGAAAATAATTCTGGAAATCATTTTCAAAACTATCAAGAATGGTAAATGGGTCAGGAGTATTCTGCATGGACTTACAAAAGTGAAATTGTGCTTAAATAATGTGATAACCTTCTTCAACAATGTGACTGATGGATGAAGGACAAGAAGTGTATAATTTTAAACCTAAGTTCAGCAAAGCTTTTGATGCTTTCTCCCACAAAAATCTTGGAAAGACTGAGGAAGCATGGACTAGAAAATTAGATGGTAATGTTGATTGTAAAGCTGGTTAATTTCTAGACTATAAGGGTTGTGATCAACAGCCCAAAGACCAGATGGAGCCCATTTACTAATGATGTATACCAGGGGTTAATACTATGACCATTTTTTTTTTTAACATCTTCATAGATGACCTAGACCATGGGATTGAGTGCAACTTCAGCAAGTTTTCAGTGATACAAAACAGGTGTTGTGTCACCAGTCAAAGGGTCCTTATCAGGCTGGGTCATGGTCCAACATGAATCCCATGAAGCTCAACAAAAGAAAATGCCAAGTCCCATATGTGGAGAAGAATAATCGTATTCTACAGATTCTTTTGGCTGACTGGCTGGCTGGCTGGAAAGATGATTGATAGAGAAGAATCTAGGGCCCTGGTAGACAACATTTCACCATGAGGTCCCTACTGGTCTTTGGCAGAAAGGACAGTGGTTCAAGTACTGCTGTTGGAGCAACTCAATAACGAATACAGGAATTGCAATGATTAAACATTCATGCTCAGGTTTGTGTAGCCTATAACAACTCCTGATTCTGGTAATATGTTGACTGCCTTTTGTATAGAAATGAGTTAAACAAGAATGACTTCAACTACAATTTTAATGACTGTTGCCAGGCCAGGTCCACAGCAAGAAATGAAAATCAAAAAAGTAGTTTTTAAGTTGATCAATGGAATAGTAAGGAGAAAGATGTAAGATATAAGATAAATATCATTATCTTAGGATACACAGCACTGGAGATCTCATTATCCATACATTAGTTCCTCTGGGTAATATTACCAGGTTGATTGGAATGAAGGGAGTTATTAAAGAACCAGAACCTCTTTTCTAATCTCAGTAATTCAGTCTAGGGTTCTGTGCAAAGAAGGAATTAATATATCTTCACTAGTTTTGTATGTGCCAAGAGCATCAATCAATGGCAGATCTGGTATGGAGCTCTCTGAAAATATTTATTTTCGATTAAATATGCTGTTTTTTAAAATAAAAAATATATATTTATTTCAACTTGCCTGTCAGGAAATATAAATACTGTTCTGTTAAAGGCCTCCATGATAACAGAGCAAATTGGTTTAGTGTTTGATGGGAAAGGTTGGACTCGATGATCCAGTGGGTCTCTTCCAACCTGGTGATTCTATGATTTTTTTTTCTATGAAATCTAGGAGAAATTTGGATTTCAGGTATTCCTGCTTCCCCAGATACCCTGCTGTTGTAAATGATCTCTATACCAAAAGTACCAACCTGTCTGCTGCTTAGTTCACACTGTCCAGATTACTGGGCACGAATGCGGCAACTTTAAAGGCTTTGCTACTGTTATGTTTTTAGGGACCCTAAGCATTCTGCTCTGTAATGAAGAGCTTAGATACTCTGGAGTCTTGCCTTAAGACAAAACCCTAATTGACTTATCTCTTCATGTAGAAATCAGTTTAAGCATTTTTCAAAATGGAATTTCTTTGATGCTGAGGATAACCCATGGTTGCTTTCCCTCAGGAAACATCTAAAGAAATAACAAAAGTGGTCCTAAGGAATTGTAAAATAGGCAGTATTCTTGATTCCATAAAATCAACCTAAGGTTTACTTTTTTTTCTAGAATCTTTTTAGGTTCAGTTTGGTTTGGGTTTTAAAATTCTTCAGAATGGATATATTTGTTACTAATTCCTGTTCCACAGGAGGCATGATGGTTTGGCACTCCCATTCTGATTTGAAACAACATTTTTCCCACAGCGCATATTTTTACATAGGACAGAAATTCTGACTTTTACCCACTGCTACTTGTAAGCTATTTATGTAACCCTAAGCCTGTAGTACTGTACTTAAGGGCTAAACTAGTATATTATATTATAGTCTGTCTACAGCTATATTTGCTTAAGCATTAAACCTACATAAGGAGTAACGTGAGTTCTAGTAAGCCCACTAGTATCGAGAAGAGGCAGAATTGACCTGCACATTGTGCCTGTGTAAGCTACAAAGTTGTTTTTATTTCATTATCGGTTCTTTAAGGCTATATTATAAGTAGGATACATGTGATATTGACTGATTTGGGCATGCTGTAAATAAGGCAATACTTAAATACAACATAGGTTAAATGGCAATGCTACCTTATGAAATCCATGTCTATCTAAAATTAAAATTCTGCTGTAAAGTGTTATATGGTCTAGACAGTCATAGTCTGCTTTACAATTATTTTCTCCTCTCTCATTTCTTTATTCTCCTTTTCCTCAAGTTGGCATGGAGAATTAAAAACCTCCCTTATTGTTATTACTGTCATTAGGACTTGTCTACCTTGGAGATAATATAAAAATACTAATTCTTCAAGGAAACTATTTAAACAAAACTGTTTCAGAGAAAAACATATGGATTGGATTCCACTGAAAGCTGGTTCTCTTCATAAAATAAGAGATTTGTAGATGTTAGCACATTCACAGTCATGGTCACTGGTTTGAGATGCTTTTCTAGAAATGTAGAAGCATAAAAGTTCTCATAAACTACCACACATTTTCAATCGCTTTTGTTAAACAATAGATGAAGCTAATAATAACACAAATAAACTCACAGGTGAATAGTCAGAGTAATGTACTTTACATCATTTCATGAGAACTAACCTAGAAGTATAACAATACACAACAAGATTGCAATCAGCGCTCCTGTGCTGAGGCCTACTGGTAAGAAGATTGCTTCCACATTGCAGGATAGGATGGTACCGTCAGAATCACATCTGCAAACACGGATTGTCATTGTGTTTGTGCTGCTCTGGACAGGGTAACTGCTATCTTCTATTACTACTGGAAGAAAGTACAGCTCTTGCTGCCTTCTGTTGTAATCATTTCTCCTGGTTTCAATCCCAGCTGTGTTGTCTGTAAAACATGACACAGTCATTGTAGGACTTTTATTGTGTACTTAAAATGCACCATTTTAGTTTGTATCAACCTTAGTAATAGGCAGCTATTCTATTTTTGAAACTTAGTGAATGGCATGCTTTATGTAATTGCTTTATTTTATCATTACAGAAGGTATTGTATTCTGATTGGTACAACTATTTTTTTACAGAGCATTACATAATATTCCATTTCTTATAAACTTTTTAGCTTGACAGCTCAAATTTCAAAGAAGACATTAGTAATAATTAAAAAAAACCCGCTACAGTTATTAGATTAGGAAGACTTTTCAGTTTTTCTGTCCTTTTTATCTCCTTCTATTCCAAGTCTGTTGTCCTAAGGACTTTGATTGCACACAGCTTTAGAATCAAGTCTCTATTAATAGTCTCTCTTTAAAACTGAAAGTAATACACCTTCACAAAGTGCACAACCCCTTCAACTTTCATGTTCCATTAAAAATAAGTACAGAAATGAACTGAGTACTTTGTAATCAGTATATTTTCAATTGGTTAGTTATGAATGTGTTCAGAATTCCTGGAAGTTACGTTTTGTCATTTCTTCCCTGTAGATATTCAGCTGTCACTGCATTTCTTGAATCAGAGTAGCTAGGAAATTATATGTAGATTAAAGAATTACACTGAAAGAAAAAGCAAAATAAAATCAGTAGGGAATTAATTAACTGACAGATCTGAGTGGAGGTAGGCTGACGGTTATCCTTTTGCCATCTCACTCACATGCTTTACTACATCTTTAGAATATCTTTAGAATTTGCTGTCCATGTTATGAATTTTATCCCTTCTTATATTTTTTGTCACTAGGTAGAAGGATTAAGGGCTCTGAATTCAGCATTGAAATACTTGTGTGCTGTTCTGATAAAGGATAATAAGAATGTACTCTTAAATATTCGAAATCAGATAAGATATGATATGATCAGGCACCATTGAGAAAGCACTTGACTGACAAAATGTTTATTTCCCCTTTTTATGTAAGTCAAACATAGCACATGGATGTGTTAAGTTCAGTATCATTTAGCTTTGAAGAAGAAAAATGTCTCAAAACTGTTTGAATCAAATCGACTTCCATATTCAGTTTTGTTATTTCTATGATTAATCACCTGCACTGCATAAAGAGTTTTAGATCTAAGTTGAAGCCATCCAACTTAAACTTATTCCTATTGTTATTTCTATTTCTACTAATAGAACTAGTCCTGTTCTTTTTTTCTTCTTATTGAAGTGTTGAAGATCACTTTAAAATAATGCAACAAAATGAATTTCCATTCTCCCTTGAGAAGAATCAAACAGATTGAGCTCTTAAGTCTTTGATTTTGAATATGTCTTGTTTCTTTTCTATGACCTCTTTCAGTTCTTCAAGGTTCTTTTCAAAATATGGACACAGGTATGAGTTTCAACTCTGCCTAGAGCAGCCTGAAGCTACAGTCTGAAACTAAGACAGCTTCTTGTTCTTTGGTCAATCGGCAATAAACTTGTTTTCAGGGTACATCTGATAATCTGGAAAGAAGGGAAATTTTCTCTCCCACATGAGCAACTGAGTGTGCTCAACAGGGAAGCAGCCCTCTAGGGAGGAGCATGAGAGCACAAGACTGGAAAATGGAAGGTGAGCACTTCAGCCAAGACTTCTCATTTCTATTCACAGCTGGTAGATTCATCTCAGTGCTGTTGAAGGCAAAGCCTAGAAACATTATATTTCCCTGTGTTGATGTTTATAGAGGTTCCAGATGGTAACCTTAAACTTCTGTCTCGCTTCTGTCCTCATTAAATTATGTATTGAAGAAGTATAGAACCTGGAAATGTTTATTCTCTTAGGTGCATGAGAAACATATTACACCTCTTGTAATGATACACCCACTATGTTTTTTAGCTATATGTAGTACCACTGGTTATTTGGCTTCTTGATGTGTTTAAAAGTGGCAAACAAAACTTCTATTTGTGACAGCGTTAAGTGTAGCACACTGAACAAGATTGTTTCTTCAAAAAAATTAAAATTCTATTTACAAAGGACATGTTTGGTACTAACATAATTACTAACCCAAAAGAAAATGGCATTTATGTTTTAAAAATATTTCTGTAGTGAAAGCAAAGTTATGTTATACCTCTAAATTGTGTACAGAGCAGACCTTCCAGCTTTCTGGCAAACAAAAGTCAGAAAATATTAAAAATATTGTACAGAATTTCTGTTTGGAAGGATTTTTATTTTCCCAAGAGATCTGTAAAACAATAAAAAAATGAACAAGCCTTTTATGGTTAGAAAATATTCCACAAAAATATTTTTTTCTGTCCTTATGTATCAATAAATAATGTGCTTCTTTCTTTTTTTTCAGTGCTAAAAAATCCTCTTAAAAGTGTTGTACATAGGTACATATACATGAAAATATTTGTGCATGAAAAATTGTGTATCTTGATAGTCTCTAATTCCATTTGTTGTGGAAATATCATGTATGCTTTTATACACTAGAGAAAGTTTGTTAATAGGCTACTCAGATCCAAAGTTGTTTTGGTGTCTACATTACTGGATTAAATGGGGAAATTTAACTATCTAATAATATATGAGCAATTTCCTCTCTAAACTTGTATGCTAAGCACACTTCACAAAAGCTGTAAATGAGAAAGGTCATCAAGTTTAATTAATTTGGAGCCTTTTTAAATTTAATGATTCTTTTGAGGAATTAAATATGTTGAAATGGCTTGAGAAGAACTGGAAGACTAACATTTAAAGCAACAGTTCATAATTATTTTTTAAAAAAACCTTGGGGAAATTAAAAGATATTTTAGTCAACAGGCAGAAAGAAAGAAATTAAAGCTCTTATTTTAAAGAAGTCTTGACCAAAAGACTAAAGGTATTTAGAAATACACAGTATTCATGTTATGAGACTATGTAACTAAGAAGGTACTAGCCATATGGTCCATCATTAAGTGTTGAAAACCAAAATGATAAAAATAATTAATGTAAAATATAAGGAAGCTCTTAACAGGTTTATTTTCCTTCTTCATTAAGATATGGAGAACATTTTTTCTTTTTAATTATAATCATACAAAGTTCATCATGCTTCAAGCTCCAAAAATACTGATGGGGGGAGTTTCATGGACTTATTTATGGAATGAGGGTCTGAGAAAAGTCATTCCACAAGATTTAATGGATGGCCTGTCCCTATCTAATTGGTATTTGTTGGTAAAAATGTGGAAGCTACCAGACAAGGGCCCTCCTAGAAGGGAAATTATATCTCCAGCCCCTGTACCATTTTACAAGGTGGATTGTTCCCTCTTTTTAAAACCAGTCATGTTAGGTCTGAATTTCTCCTCTTCTTTTTCAGGGAGAACTTCAGAACTGAAAGCCAAGAACCCACAATGGAGTCACACGGATCAAGGGACACATGCTGTTCTGCCCTCTCTGGCTGAAGAAGGGCTGAGATTTTCTGTTACTCCTGATGTTTTACTCTTTGTATTTAACACAACCAGTTCAGCTTCCTTTCCTGTTTTACAGATTTTGTTAAAACAACAGCTTCTCTAATTTGAATATTTCCTTTTCCAAGGAATGGTGCAATGTTTATATACTCTCTGTTTATATTGTTCTTACTCCTCATGAAGTGAAACCTAATCCAAAAGTATTATTAATCTTGATTGCTGGTTTTACATTTTTACTGGATGATTTAGCTGTCACACACTGCATGATCATCCGTGCCATCTGCTCTTGCTTCTTTATACTTCTATGCACCGTGTAAGGATCACTACTCTAAACAACCAGAATTTGAGTTCTACGACAATTGTTTAAGCAATGTGGTGGAATGCAAAGGTTAACATCTTTATTTGTATTTTTCAGTGTGCCTTAAACACAGTTTTGGTGCAAGACTGTGATTGTGCTTGGGTTTTTGAGAAGTTTGGCAGCAGCAGAGGAATGAAGGGGAGGTTTGGGAGCAGGCACTGTCCCACCTCACCCCCACCCATCTTATAGTGTGGCTCCTAGTGACCAATGAGCTGTCCTATGTTGCTGTAGTCTGAGTTATTTCCACATGCTGAAAAGGCAGAAACCCTTGTATGACCATGTGAGCCTGAAGGGTTTACACAGGGGTTGTTCTGGCAAGGGTCCATTGAACTGCCAGTGATCCCTGGAGCTCCCAGACCAAGCTAAGTACTTTCCTGAAGAAACTTCCACACATGCCCCAATTCATGGAATTCAATAACTTTCCATGCAGAGAAAAGGCAAAGGTGTAGCGAGACCACTCTACAGGGGATGGAGATCCTCTGGAAATAATCTCTGCTAAGAAGCACATGTGTGTGCACCCTCTGCCCCTTGGACTATGTTTCCTGGTGGAACCTGCATTGGACTCCATTGAGGTGGCGATTATTTTTCTTATCTTTCTCTTTTTCCTGTTACTTCTCTTCTTTCTCTGTCTCTGCCTCATTTTCTCCTTAGTGTCTCTCTTACACGGACATATAAGCTCTTCCTGAGGTACTGAATAATAAAAGGAAGAATTTAAAACAGGTAATGGTGTTTTTACAGGTCTGTAGTAAAATTTCAGCCTTTGGTGTCCTGACAATTCCTGCTCTCTAAAAATGAGAGAAAGTGAAAGACCTGAATTTATGTTAATATGTATTAAATATTTTAACAGTTAAAAATTATATTTTTCATTGTAATCACACCCTACCGCTCTGAAAGGGAGATATGGGTAAACAACTTACTTCTGTAGTCATGAACTGTGAAATTTGGTTTGTTGGAAGCCTCTGCTGACAGTCTGAAGGAAAATCTTTGCCCAGCTGGTGACAAATCTTTGTCTACTGCAGTGACAGTCTGTATTACCTGAAACCAGATTAATTCTGAAGTAAGTTGACTCTTAGAAGAAGCAGTTCTGTAGAAGTGAAAAGTACAATGAAACAATGGAAGTGAAGCCCTGCTGGATTACTCTCATTCCCCTAATATGTTGGATAATGTAGACAAGAAGTCTGAATGCTATAGCCTCCAGAAGATTTGTGATGTATCAGAAGGTCTTGCTTTGACATATCTGAAGAAAATCAGAAAGTTTTACCCAATATTCATGACAGAAGTATTTAGTAGTTGGGAGTTTGTATCAAGATAATTGTAATTCTTTTCAGATGAGTGATTACTTAAAGACAGTTCACTTTATCTACTACTCCTATTACCACTGTTGCAATTGGTACATGTTGCAGTACTTCACAAAGCTTCACCCTAATTTTGAGAGGGTTGAAAGGTGTGCACCATCTAGATGTAAGGAAACTTTTGGGTCACAGAGTTCTATCTGCTAAATTTCAGGTAAGCACAGTGCATTTAAAATGTTTCATAGTAGGATTGCCAATGATCTTATAAAAAGGAAGGCATTTTTTGTGTAACAGAGGTCTAAATATTTATGATTTTTGATGGCTTATTTCTTGTCTCAGTCTTCCATGTAAAATGGTCCCCTTGCTACTGCTAGTGCCTGGATAAATTACTAACTAGAAATATCTTATAAATTAAGTTAATTTAGGTTCTATGGTAGTTATTTGAAAGATAAAGAAAAAACAGTAAGACAGAAATATCATACAAAGTCATCAACAAATCTGTAATAAAAGCAATAAAAAAAATCGCAAGTACCAATTATGTATTACATACATATAAACAGAACTCAATGATGATTATACAGGAGGCTGAATATGTTCCTTCCATGTCTCGCAGTAATTCTCAAAGTTCAACAATTAAGTTACAAGTCTTGTATTGCAAAAGAGCATTGCTGTTAACACATGTGCTAGTCAGCCCTGCCGCTTTGAAGCACCCTGTTTACTCGAACAAATTTTGTGCAGAAGAATCACATGCCAGTAACTTCTGGGGCAGCAATATTAATGCTGACACCATTCATGGTGTAAGTTGATATTCTGAATCTGAAACAGATTTTGCATTCTATGCATATATTTGAAACTGCTTATTAAAAAAAAAAAATCTCTCAGAAGTATTTTCTTTGAAATTGTGAGTTTTTTCTCTGAATTGAACACAGAAAATTAATCCATCCTACTCTATTTATTCACTGCAGTTTTACCCTTATATTTAAGCGTCTTTAAGGAAGAGATTAATTTCCTGTCACAGCTATTAAATACACAGTAAAGGGTGGTACAGACCCATAGAACCAGGGATAATTAAAATAAACATAATAGAAAGATCAACAAATAGAATTTCAGAAGGTATTTCCAACACAGACATTTTACTTGCAAAAGAAGTCTAACCATGATGTCATTTTCAAACCCAGAAATTCTGTTAGTCTAAAAAATAAGGGTAGAAAAAGCAAAGTAGAAAGCATTACAAATTTGAAATACCTGTCCTGGTTTCGCATTTTCACATACAGATGTCTCATATGGCACTGAAATTTCAGGAGGAAATTCATTGACATCCAGGACATTTATTATAACATTGACTTTGCTGGTTAATAGTGGGTTACCTATAAAAGATTTTCAGGAGAAAAGTATTAAGCATATGTTTTTGTTATCATCAGTGTTCATGAGCTGTCATAAAATGTTTTAATACCAGTACTGTAACTTTAAAAGCCCTTGACTTCCATTTATTTCTGATTTATACTAAGCAGAACTCAGAAGTAAACTTCTTATCATTTTGTACCAGCCATTGATCCATTACTCTTCATGGAATAAGGAATCAGGAATCGATCAACATGATAAGAACATAAATTTAAGAATTCATACTTACTCCTGTAATTAAAATGGCAAAATTTCCTCAGATTAATTTTTCTGGAGTCTGTGGAAAATGCTTCCAATGACTAAAACTTAATTATGATTTTCACAATGGAATGCAGAAAATCAATAGTTGTTACTTAAACACTGTTTATATCTTCAAGACATTAAAGTGGTAAGTGGAGCATGCCCACTTAGAAGATGGAGAAAAGTAAGAAAAATATCTAAAGAAAAGTCATACTGGAAGTCAGACAAAGCCAATGACAAATTTAGCAGTGAAACATGTAGAGTTAGCATTCAAGTTGTGGTTAAATCATTAGTCTATGTTGTAACATCTCTTTAACTACAAAAAAAAGCAAAAACAATGCTAAAAACCCATAAACAATGCTTTTTTGCATTGCCCTACCAATGCAGATAAATCTTCATCAGTCACTAGATGTATTTTATAATGAAGTTTAACTGCATATGCAGTGTTTGGCAGAAAGGAAATTGAACACAAACCAGACAGTATTCTCTTTCACTTTATATTTGGACCCTTTGTAAGACAGCAGACACATAAAAAAAACCAGTTTAGCTGGTAAGTCAAAATGATAATTAGTTTTCCTTTTGCATTTAAGAAGAGCGGTAGCCATTATGGAGACACAGTTACCTATTCAAGAAACTACAAATCAGACTGGGGTAGGATTTAAATGCAGTGTGGGGTCATGGTTAAGTACAACAACAGTTTTCTTTAATCTTTAGAAATAAATGGACCCTTCAAATTATTTGCATGTGTTGCTACTTCACTGTTGTATAAGATTTTGCATTTCTTTTTTCCATAACTAGCACAGCAAGTGGCAAAGCTTCCTCATGGTGGTACTGTAGAAATTTTACATGGTTTCTTTCTGTTTCTTAGTAATGACTAAATGAAGTGTTTTCGAGTGGCTTCTGTCAAAGTAAAAAGGTATTGCCTGATGATTTCTTAGCTAATTAGGATCAACTGCAATTAGAAGTAGCTTTACTTGTTTATAAGTAGTGGATAAAATGGTCATCCTAATCTAAAATGGAATAATTGTAGTTTGTTGCTATAAAAATATGTATTTAATAGTGGCAATATATAATATCTTTTAATCCTCATTCATGTACAAGTCAGCATTTGACAGAATGTGGGGGAAGGCACTGTGCAGTGTAAGTGAAGACAGAGTTTTGTCTAGCAGCTGGGCATTAGGTAGTAGTCCTTCACGTGTATTTAGATCAGAAGAAATCTAGATATTTGCTTACAGTTACATTGATTCCTTCGTATAATAGCAAACAGAAAAGTACTAGGAAGTTAGTTATTTTAGTCAGTAGAGGGCAGGATTCAGACTCTGAGTGCATACAGAGATCAGAAGTGTTCATGCAGTTACTGGAAGAAACAACCTAACTCAAAACTTCCCTCCCAGCAGACCCTGCTGCAAAGAACACAGAAATTAATGTGAAGAGACTCAGGTTTTCCTTTGGTTTTTTGTCTTTATTTTAAGGTGAACAACCCCTGAACAACACTGAACAACAGGAGTTCAGGATATGTTCTTCAAACTAATTAGGGGTCCATTTTTTGCCATGAAAGAACATGTACAGATATTAGTTTGTTTCCCTTCAGAAATACATTAACAAAACCTTTCCAGTAAAAGAATAAATGTATTCAAAATTTATGCATCATGTAGATAGGAGATATGAGCTGATCTAGATAATTTCTATTAAACTTATCAGTTTCTATAAGAAGAATTTTTGGGTTCTATTTATTTGAAGTATCTTATATAAGCTATTTTTTTCAAGATTTTGGAACAGTGTGCACATTATTGGGTAATCTGTTCTAGTGGGATGTCCCTGTGCATGACAGGGGGGTTGGAACTAGATGATCTTTAAGGTCCCTTCCAGCCCTAACTATTCTATGATTCTATGATTCTGGGACTGTATATTTTTAAAATTAACAAAAAAGATTTTACATTTTACCTTCCTTCAATATCACAACAGTATAGCATGCTTTAGAAATATATACAAATATGGGTATAACTTTGGCATTTATTTCTCACTGATGATGTGTGGCTTGTTTTCTATGACTCTTTGAAAGACATATTAGAAGCCAAGATATTTTCTTGCTAACTATTTTAGCAAGGTAGAATTTTACCTTGCATAAATGGTCAGCAAAAATTAAACATGGAAGCAAGCCAAATTACTACTGCACAAGATGGACCTACTTCTGTGTTTCATTTTATGTGATTAGTTTTCCTTTTGGTTTGCACTGATATTGGTATAACTACTCATGTATATAAAGGAAAAATTCAAGAAGATTGTGTACAATTTTGAATTCAAATACAGTTAGAAAGACTGTCAATACTTGATGTGACTGAGAATTGAATTTCAAATACCACTTTTCAGACTTGACCTCCATTTTCTCTGTTTTTGTTTTGCTGCCCGTCTGTCTCAAAATCAAGTCTTTCTGAGCCCTGTAAGCACAGCAGTGATGTGAATGCTGATATTAGAAGTCACTGAAAATATCGGCTTTTAAACCTAGGTTACCCAGAGCAGGAGACAAGTTGGTTAAATCATTAGCCTAGGAATAAAGAAACTGATCACAAGTTTCAATTCTGCCAGTAAGATACAGACAAATTAGTTGGTTCCTTCCTTTCTCAGTTCTCCTGTCTGTAAGACAATGTCAACCCTGCTTCCTTCTTTTCCTTGAATACCATCATCTGTCAACATCTTTATGCTTCAAGGATATCACACTAATGAACTTGTGAAAATTCAAGATAACTGAGAAAAGAAATAAAGACCACTGAGGAAAACTGGTGATTCTTTTATCACTGTTATTGTATGCAGAAGATAAACCCTATTTTGAAACTTAAGATGAGGCTTCTTTAGCATTCATGAAGCTTAGGCATGAAGTTAGAGGAGCTGGGAAGATAATTCAGACATGAAGGATTATGATTACTTTATATTTATTTTCACCTTAACTAGCACCTTGAGAATGGGAAAGCTGAAATAAGATTTTATGCCTTTTATGTATTTATTCTATCATAAGATGCAAAAACCATTTCCATACTCTGTAATTAGGCAGCACACTGGAGAACTTTATGAGCATTGGACTGTGATTTTTTATACCGTTATGCTCTCATGGCAGCCCTTGGCACAATTTTGGCCTGGGGTAACTAGTGGCCTTGTGGACAATTCATGTGCATGTGCTAGGAGTTAGTATGGGAAACTCATACTCTCAGAGTGTCAATTTACATTTCAGCATTTTTACTGAATTGAAGGAAGCACAAGGTAAATTTTTCTGCCTTATTTTTGAAATGTATTGCTCTAAAAATTATAGCTTCTGGTGCTTTAGTGCTAATAATACTGAGATTTAACAGCTTGTAAGAAAAGCCAAAATGTTACACTTGTTTCTACATTTACATTCATCAATTGTCTGCTGCTATGTTTAGCTATCTAAACTGCATGCCATTGATTGAAAGGTAATGGTTGTTCAAAAGTCATAATGTTACTTCAAGACTTAACTGACAAAGGAGAATAATCATTTAGAAGGCCTCAGGGTTAAGGCACAGGCTCAGGGGAGTCCATGCAAGCCTCCTCATGACCTTAGGATCATTTTCCACATAAGATGGCAATGCCAGCGTGCACAGGCAAGTAGACTTTGAGTTTTTAGCTAGTTTTAATTCTTCTTGGGAATAATAAACAGATTCACAGCAAGCTTAATAGAACTGCTTCCTTACTGCATAAAAACTTATACATCTCAAATTTTCTCTGTCTACCAATGAAACTAAATAATTAAGCTTTTCTGAAACTTAGACCATGGTGAGACCTCATCTCTCTATATACCTGCCTTTCAGTTTCCCTCCAAACAAATTACTGGACTTTCTGTCAATATACAAATACACTTGTATGTCCATATACTCAGTCACTTATAATAGATTGGTTTGATCTGTCCATGTATTCCTTTTCCAAGCTATGGATAATACTCAAATTTTAATTTGAGTGGTGCCATCATTACCTTTTCAAGCTCCAGGGAGTCAGCCTATGGTTCTTTATAAGATAAAGTGAGATTTATTTTTATTATTATTATTTTAAATAATGTAAACCTTCTCTGCTTCCAAAATCTCTTTCTTCCTTTTAGTAGCATGTATCATTTTTTTTAAGACACAGTGCCAAGCAACACATTGAGCAAAATATGTTCTTTGCTTTAGGAACTTGCATTTCTGGTCACATAAGCAATACAGAATGAAAAGGAAATGCAGCAGAACTCCTCTTCTACAGCATATTGATGGCAACAGAAAGACCTATGTGGCCTTTACACAACTGCTAAGTGACCAGAAGACTTGGTTTCAAAGGATGTTATATGCCTATGAGAGTTTTGTTTTGACAGGATCATAGAGGAGGAATACTACAGAGAAGGATGGCAATGAGGAAAATTGCACCTACATAACATAGTGGAAGAAGGGAGTTCTTATTTAAAAAAAAAAAACAACAACAAAAAACGCAAACAAAGAAGTGCAATGTAGGAGAAGATAAAAAGACAATAAACAAAGAAAAACACCAGCACAAATTTTATAGGAAAAGAAAATAAATGGTTAGGTATAAAGTCTTGGGCAGAGAGAAAACACAAAACCAGAGATGCAACACGCAGATTAATTCATTTAAGGTCTGAAATCTCGATTAATTCTTAGTGTACATTTTGTCTGAGAATTGAATGAGTCTTTAAATTTTTCAACTTTCAAAATGCAGATTGAAAGGTATTTTATTTGACTAACCTAATTTTATATGGAGTGAAAGACAAAATCAGAAATAGCAACTGGAAATTCTCTATACAGCTTATTATGCTCTTTGTGCTGACAAAACATTTTTCAGTTTCTGAGGGAACTGTGCCTATATGAGGGCTACTAGAAAAACTTAGTACAGGGCTGTGTGAACATCACACTTAGCCTTACACTGTTTCTGGCAAAATATTTAATAGGCCTTCTTAAATAATGTCTGGGCAATACATATTTTCTTCAGAGCACATTTATGCCTGAGCACTACATCCTGGAAAAAAAACCCAAACCCACCACATTAGCATATTAATTCAGTTTGTGTCATACTTACTAAATTTACTTGCAATTATAGAGAAATTGTACTGTGCGGTGCTTTCTCTGTCCAGTAATTCATTAGTAGCAATGGTTCCTTCAGTAGCATCTATTGTAAAGTAGCTGTCCACATCACTTTTCCAATCGATGAAATATCTGTATGTGAAGAACATTAAACAAAGCAGACACAAATATGCTAAGATTACTCATTTATCATAACAGCAGTCTAGCACTCAAGTTTTGTTGTTTTTTCACTTACCATCCTTGCAGGAAGAAGATAATAAAGAATTATTTGTTTTATTTGTCTTTTAGAGTTGGTATGTTCAAAGGAAAACGGGATATAATAAAAGATTTAGGAATTCTGGTGTTCAGATTATTTGATATGTTTGAGTTCTCAAGAAGTGGTTGCACTAATTTTGTTACCTTGATCACTTTGGAGAGTACTGTACAAGTTTAAAGGGAAAAGGAGGAGAGCTATGTGAAATAGTGCTTAAGGTATGAGGAGTGATGAAAAGTAGATCAAATCTGTTCTCTTTTACATACATGTGTAGCTGCAATATGCTGGAAATAGCCCCACTGGCCTTGCAAAGAGGTGTCCTGGTGCACATATACAGGGTGTTGGTACTGACTACTGAAGAGATGTTAGAATGGAAGATGGAGAAGAGCATGATTACTCCCCCCACATATATAGGAAAAATAAAAGTCTTCTTGTACTTGAGAAGAATATGCAACTTTCACTGGAGCTGCAAGGAATATAATTTTTTTTTACATTCTCCTGAGGCTTTGTTCATAAAAAAGTGAACACAGATTCAAAACGCAAAATGTGTACTTGTTATTCTTCCCCATCGAGGACTTAATAGAAAGCAGATATGTGCTTATAAACTTGTCCTTATCTTTAAAACATCTCTTCCTTCTGCAACTATACGCTGATTAGACTACAAAGGTAAGACAAGTAGGAGGAAATATTGAAGATTTATTGCCTGAAATATTAATATTTACAGGAAAAAATGCAAACAAACAGACAGCTCTTCTGTACCTATGCTGTTCCCAGATACCTCGGTAAGTCTGTAATGCTTACTTGAAAAGTGAATGGGACCCCATCCAGCTGCTTTTCAAATGGGAACTTTTGGAACACACCAAAGGGGAGTCATTTTTGGGGAGGCCCTGAAGGAAATGTAGATTCCTTTTAGAGCACCAAACCACTCTTTCACACAGTCTGATGTTCAAGGTGAGATTCTTTATAAGTAGTACAGACAGAGTCAGTCTCTTTCTAAGGCCAAAAGTATTTTCTGAGCTCTGTATTTTAGTAGAAAAAAAATGTTTCAGAAAGAGAAGAAATGGAATAAGATTGTCTAACCAGAAAATTCAGTAACTTTCCAGAGATAAACCCAGGTATCTAAGACATACAACTTGACATTTTTTGTTAGATTGTGATACAAAGAGGAACACTGCTGAAATGCTGGTATTACGACAGCTGTCTAGATCTTCTAGTCACAGTCTAGCAGTTTGAAGCAACTGAAGTCAGTTGTTTTGACTGCTCAGAGTCCCTTCAACACAGATCACAGATAACTGCACTAATTCCAAGAGGCAGCTCTCTCCTTGAAAAGTTAGGGAGAACTGGCACAGACTTACTTATTGAAAAGAGGGCTCATCTTCTTTTGAAGAGCAGAGGACAATGGGGAAGACTATGTCGGCTTTAGCTGTAGCACAGAAGATAGCAAGTGCTTAATGGAGCGATGCTGAATATATGAGTGACAGTAGATCAACCTTGTGAGGATAACAGGAAATCAGAGCCATCAAGCAGACAGTTGTAATTGCCTTAAACTGTTATACTATGAATAAAAGAATTGGACAGCTATCCTGCCGCTGCTATGGAAACATGTTTGACAACATGCTCAGGAGGGATGGGAGGTGGCAGGAGGTTAATGAGGCTGTGAATCTCAGGAGCTGGGCTGTTGGTTTTGGCCTCAAAAATGCGGAGGTAAGACTTCCCCCACTTAGTAGGGATAGTCTTGGGAACAGTAGAATCCATTCTCACCAAAAGTTTGTAGGACTTGCCAATCCCTTCTTTGTTGTACTGTCTTGATAGTGACAGCAGTGGTGACCCAATAAAACAAAATAATTATATAAAACATTATAGTATGCAACACTCACACCAAATTACAGTCTTTTCTTTCTTTTCTTTTTTTTTTTTTAGTTTATTCATGAGCGCAAGAAAGACTATGCATTTGTCTGACCATGAATTGGCCCTTAAAGGGGCTGAAGACACCTGTTGGCAAATTCACAGGGGAAAGCATATTGTGGCTTGGGCTAAGCTTAAAAAGGGGACCTTGAGAGAAAGTTACAAGGTCCTTTACAAGGTACTAATTGTATTTTTCAGTTTTACAAAATTCATCTGAGTATATTAATCTTGTTAATATTACCTTCATAATGAATAACCTGTACTATTATAGTTTCATACTTAAATCTCATTTTCATTCCATATACACACACATAAAATATTTTCTTGATACTTCCACCAGCTAAACAAATATTACAGTCACTGTTGTTTCTCAGTATCGGTTTGTCTTCTCAGCTCTCTGATAGCATTTTATTGCCTTCAGAGGACTGTCACAAAGTACTCTTTTTTATGCTTTTTCAAGGACTTAAGGACTCCTTTGAGAAGAGCAATGAGGCTGGTGAAGGGGCTGAAGAACAAGTCTTATAAGGAGTGGATGAGGAAACTGGGGTTGTTTAGCCTACAGAAGAGGAAGCTGAGGGGAGACCTTGTCTCTGTCTACTACTACATGAGAGGAGTTTGCGGAGAAGTGGGTGTTGGTCTCTTCTCCCAAGTGATAGGTGATAGGACAAGAGGTAATAGCCTCAAAGTACATCAGAGGAGGTTCAGATTGGACCTTAGGAAAAATTTCTTCACTGAAAGGGTTATCAAGAACTGGAACAGGCTGCCCATGGAGGTGGTTGAGTCACCATCACTGAAGGTATTTAAAAGAAGTAGATGAAGTGTTTATGGATATGATTTAGTAGTGGACAGGTATGGTTGGACTTGATGATCTCAAAGGTCTTTTCTGACATAGTGATTCTAAGACAAGATGGCTTTCATTGCTGGGATTATTCTAGTGATGGAAGCACTCTCAGATCTTTTGAAGAAGATAGCGTGAATGTAAAGAAAGTAAAAATAACAGAGAATCAAGAGGTACCAGAAAAATTAAACACTGAAAAAGGAAAGATATTATTTTGTGAAGCAGAGAGGCAAAATTAAGAAAGGGAAAATATATATTATGTACATAATTCTTTCTGGCAGTGATGTATATTATACTGCACACAAAAGGAATGATAAGAGTTCTGTCACTTAGTACCACAAAGCTAAGCTATGTAAAGTAATGGAGACTGCAGTAAAGGAACTTTCTAGAAAGGTAGAACAATCATCTTTGCATATCATTCACGTTACCCTGTGGTAAAACAACCACAGAGTTCCTTCTCATACTCTTTAAGTGCTTGCTCTACTGTACAGCTCAGCAACTGTTGTACTATAAGTGCACAAATTATTAGAAGTATAAAAGACTAGATAAAAGTAATAACATAAAAATACTTCTTGAATAGAACTCAATATAAAAAAAATTTCTTAATATAAAGAAACAGGACTTCTCTTTTGCATAACTCCTAGTTTTAATACCCTGGTTTTAGTATACTTACACATTGTTTAGGGGAAGCAAATTCAGTCGAACCTTTCTACTGTCAAATGAAATGTGACCTTATATATTTGTAGTTATTACAGACATCTAATGCTAATAGCAGTACACTAACATTTAAAGTTCTGCTGTAAAATTTTCCTGTCACTGACCAAACAATATATAGGATGTGGTAATATTCCAAAGTGGAAGATGCTGTTCTGCTAGGTTGCCTTTTTTTTTTGTTTATATGTTTAAATAATTAATTAAGCCATCTCCTTTAAATGCAGTAGAAGTTTTCAGTAGTTTTCAACATCTTCAGAACACTGCTGAGGTAGTGGAGGTCAAATCAAAGGAAATGTTGACTAATTTGCTGTCAGATCTTATCCTTTGGGTAATCCTGTGGATACCAGCTGGATCCCAGAGGAGCCTTATCCATGCAGATATATAATAATCTCAGTGCTTAATTTTTTTTTTTTCCCCCAGGACAAAGGTGTATGGTACAAGCAAGTACTAAAAATCCCAACCAACCAGCAAACAAAACACCCCAACAAACAAAACCCAAACTGTAGCTGAAATGTGAAAAGGAAGCGGTGCCACAATTCAGTACTATCTAACTAGTGCTTTTATATATAAACATAACTTCTCTCTTAACTGCCCAGTCAGACACAATGACAGAAGGGCTCCTGATGCTGTTTCAGGTTGAGTGATTATTTCCTACCCTCATCTTGCTTACTGCTTCCAGTCAGCATTAGTCTGCCAGTTCTCCCAAATGCAATTTCCTTTTAAAATGAAATGGGCCAGTTTGTAAAGATGCAGTTTGGTTTCAGATGGTTTCTTACCTCATCTCCTTTACAAACTGGGTTAATGGGAAGTTGCACTTGCAGAACTGATGCAAATAAACCTCTCATGGGTGATGTTTTGAAAGGAGGGTCTTAAAATGGAACCAAAACCTAAGCAAACAAGGTAGTTGATCTAACTTCCTATAAGTGCCTTTACTGCCATATATTAATACAAAATGAAAAAAGTGAGCCTAGGAAGAAGTCTTAGTATCATTGCTTCATTCAAAGGTTGCAAAAACTAGAGATGCTCATGTAGGAAATTATATATAAGTAGCAGAATTGTCTTTCAAATTATGCCACATCACAGTTGCCACACTTAAATACACCCCTCAATTTACTGATACATTAAAATATTTCTGAGAGTTTTACCATGACTTTTCTTTGATCATTCCACTCAAAATGCCTTATTTCTCTACAAATTCGTATAGATTTTTTAAAGATACTTAGCACTATGTAAAGCTACTGTAATAATCCAAGCTGAGTGTTTAACATTCGACTGGAGTAATTCATCTAGTCTCTTAGTGAAAGTGTAGATTTGTATTTGTTAAAATATTTTGGCTTAGAAAGCAGAGAATTTTTAGATTAGTTTGAAAAACTGCAAATCAGTTGTTGAACTCCTCTGTCCCCTTTTCCATAGTTCAGCCAGACTGATATCTCACAAGCTGTACTCCAGTGTTCCCAAAATGAATCTTGTCCATACTGCAGATCAGGTAGTAATGCTTTAGAGGACAGACAAATTTGCTACCTTTTGGGAGAAGGAGCAAAGAATTCTTATGAGAATCTTCTGCACTTATTGTTTTCATGACTTTCATATAACACACAGTCATTCACATGAACAAATAACACAGTTTGTGTCTTCCGTATACTACATGGCTGGGTTCACTGTCCTTTGTACAGGGTTGCATACTTCATTTTTAATCAGGAGAGTGAAGTATTAGTGATTTTAGCAGTCAGTAGCTTATCTAGTCTGGAATGAGTAATACCAGAGTAAATAAAATATATTATGCTCCTTTGGAGAAAATCAGCCATTATGCAGAACTAATCGACAGAGAAGCAGTGGCTGCTGATACGTCAGAGTCAAGCAAGGGACTTTTCATAAACCTTATAAATGTTATATAAGAATTTTAGTAAAACATACTAAGAAACACAGGTAATAAAACATGCTAAGAAATACAGGTAATATAACATGCTGTAGTTCAGTTACCAGGTCTTCCAAACTGCCAGTTCTGCCTGTCTACAAATTCCTGTGCTCTCCCCTTAAAGGTTTTGTACATTTACTTATCAAACTCTTCAGTCAACTCCATTGTCTGCTCTGCATTTCTCCTTACCTGCTTATCAAAAGTCATTGTCAATTGGAAAATACATTGTTTTTATTCAGTTTTAACATTATTTTTCCTGCCTCATTAATCAAGCAGAACAGCAAGATAGCCAGGCAGAGGGAAAGCTCTGTTTAATTGAGCCTCAGTTGTTTGGACTGTAAGCAGCAGTAGAAGAAAGCACATTGGACTTAATTCCCTCACTCCAGTCTTAGCAGTCACTGTTGCTATGGTGGGAAAGTGGAATAGCACTTTCTCTGCCAGCACTACAAATTATAGGCCCTGAACACCACCTTTGATTTTGAAAGGCATACATTAATCTTTTACACTGCTGCCTATGTCCTGTTCTTTCCACCTTCATCCTGTACATAGCAGGAAGGACCCACCACTCCCAATCACTGAGGCACCCAGGCACCAGAGGGTTCATCTCACAATTGTTGAAGAGGAGCACAGAGGTCTTGCTTGGCTCATTTTAGGTGAGTAAAGGGCATGCGCAGATGAGTGTCTGGATGTATATCAGTATGTCTATCAATGGGCATAGTGAATGCCAAAAGTCATGGTGTAAATGAGTCCGAGTGGAACCCCCCTCAGCTCTTAAGAAAGCTGAGAGGGGGAAAAACAGATGAGACTACATCAGATATTTAGCCTCAGTAGAAGCTGAAATTGTATTCTGTACTTGTGTGCATGTGAGCTAAACACTGCAGGATAAGATAGAGATACTTCCCGAGCCTCTATTCCAATTTCTGGCTCAAAATGCTGTACAGAGGCAAAAAGTAACATAACTGCTGCAGAGGAGGGCAGGCTTAGTGGCATAAATTCAACAGAAATAATCTTGATTGCTTTGCTTTTGCATCATGTAAATATTATCTCTGTTTTATATCTTTTGGATACTAAAATCTGAACAAATCTCTCATATTTTTCCCCAGGGGGAAAAAAAAAAGCTGAAGCAAGGTGCTGATGCTGAGACAACGAAAGAAAAAAGCAAATAACAGCAATCATGCTGACTCTACAGAAATCTGCAGCACACAGCAGAGGATTTACTGCTTGTTTAGATCTTCAGCTGGGACTCAAATTGTCGAATGGATCTGCAAGAGAAAACACTAAGTGAAGTCAGAAACTGGAGGCTGCATTATTACTTTGAAGCTATTTTGGTGAAGTGCTCATAGAGTAAGAGATTATTTGCTGGACTCTCTCCAGTATGTTCATGACTCTCTTATAGTGAGGAGCCCCAAACTGAATACAGTAAAAGTAGAAGTTACTGAGATCTGTCTGTATCTACATTCAGGATGTGACTCAAACTTCTAAACATATAGGTCAGAAAAAGTGTATAGCTCTTAAAGTCCCCATTGTTAAAACTTCACAAGCCACAAGCAAAGAAAACCAAAACCTAAACATGTAAGAAACTTTATAACTTTATATACAGTACTTATTTAAACATAAGCATTTAGAAAAGGACAGTAAAGCCAGTGCTTACATACAGGCATAAAGGAGAAATTCAGATGAAAGGACTTGAAATCTGACTAGGTTGCAAATGTTAAAATAATTACTGTTCTGGAAAGGGACATAAAACCTTTAATTAAAAATGTTGGGTAGCTTAATTTTATACCGGGAAGATGGTTTCAGGTTTGACTTTGCATACCACTGTGCACAATAACCAGCTAATATTCTTCCCTGTAGCACATAAGTTTTTCTTAGATGTTGGTTTATGTCCTGACCCTTTGTAATTCTCTAATTGTTAAGCCCTGAGAGGTTCACAGCCTGAAGATATATGGCTGCAGCCCTTAAACCTCTATTTAAATCTCAGAATTGCTTTATAGAATGCTTGAGGAAACCACTGCTGGAGAAATTTGGAATAAGAGTCCTTGATGAAAAATCAGGGAGACTATTATTTGAGCTAAAGTAAAATTGCAGTGTGTGCCTCTGGAGTGAGAACTAGCTTTGTAAAATCACATCACCAGGTGCTACAAGTGCTGTGAAGTAAACCATAACTATAACAGTCGTATTGTTCCTTTCCTCTCACTCTGGTTTCTTAGCTGTTCCCAATGAATATAAAAGCTTTCCCTGCCAAGTGATTCTTTTCTGCCTTGAAGCACACTTGTTGATTTTCAGGATCCTCTCCTTCACAAACAGGCCATTCACTGAAAGCAGTATCCATAAACTCCTTGGATATAAACATACATTTCATTCTAAACTGCTAAGTGACATTTTGAGGTGGTTGATTCACCTTCCCTGGAGGGGTTTAAGGCACGGGTGGACAAGATGCTAAGGGGCATGGTTTAGTGTTTGATAAGAACAGCTGGACTCAATGATCCAGTGGGTCTCTTCCAACCTGGTTTTTCTATGATTCTATAGCTTAATATGATTGCATATGCCAACAAAAGCTCACTTTCTGTTTTACACAAGCTTCAGTACATTGATGAATTACAGACTGTAAATAAAGGTTACTGGACTCTCAGCTTTAAATTTTGTTTTCAGTTGCTTTTGACTTTCTGGACTTACTAAATATTCATGCTGCAAGTGCTTCCAGGAGTTGATCTAGCAATATTTCTACAAGTCAAATGAATTCTAGCCATTTGGGAAGGGATGAATTTCCTCTAGCACAGGCTTTCTGACTTGCGTCAAAGAGTACTCAATTTCACTCCATGTTCCTTCCTGTTCTATGGAAAGACCAAAAAGTTGGTCTTCATATCTGGCTGATGATACATTTACTTTCCTCACCAGAGGATTGTGTGGGGGATTTTTTGTAGTGGTTATCTGTTGTAGCTCTGAGCTGATCACTGGAACTGAGGTACCAGAGTTCTTGAATTAATACAACTGCCTCACTTGTCAGATGAGCTGTGATAATTGTCTGCTTGTGTGCACTTAATCCATTTAAAATATGAAATAACGCATATTAATTCAAACTACTGCGAAGGGAATTATCTCAATAACTTGTTACACGCATCTTGCTTCACAGTATAGTTAGAAGAGAGAGATACAGTCAGTTGCTGTGACTCGTCTGGAAAGCAGGAATTACTTAAGCTGAAGAAAAACTGTTCCTTTTGAAGGACAGTTTATACACAGAGTAGGAAGATTCTTCTGCCTTGCTTTAGAAGAGCAGCCATCTTTCTGCTCAGTCCGTGTAAACCACTCAGTTGCTTATGAGGAAGCCAGCTCATTCAAATGTAAAGAACGGCAGAGCAGCACATGGAATAATATGGGAAGGAAGTTGGAGGAAGAGAGGAATGTAGTAGAGGATGACTTTACCTGAAGTTGAGAACACAAAGTATAGAAGCCAGATAAGAAAATACAAGAAGAGTCCGAAAGTCAGGAAGAAACAGGAGGAAGAAATAGGAGCTTGTTGCCCCATACAATTTCCAGCATTGCTGGAAGGTAGATAGATGGGGATGTTGTCTGCATGGTAGCTGAGTGCTCAGTGAGCTAAGTGAAATTGGAAATTAGGGAGACTGGTGAGGAAAGAGCAGATGCATCAGCCAAATATACCCCTTGGGAATCAGAGAAAATGTTGCGTTAGAAACCCAGTTTGTATATTTCTAGAAAGAAAATCAAAGTAAATAGAACAAAGAGGAAAAAAATGCCTTGAGCCACTGAGATAATAAGAGATATCTGTCATCAGCAGAAGGAAGGCACTAAAGTAAGATGCCAATGAAGCAAATGGGGTGTGATTCAGGAGAAAAAAGACAGAAAATAGCTGTAGAAGAAAGATGGACTATGAAATAGCAGACTGATATTAGACTGCCAGGGCATAGGAGATATAAGAAAACAGTGGACTAATAGGGGGACTGAAAAAGATAGCAAAGAATGTGCAGCAGCAAATGAGAGGTACTCATGCATGGATTTGAACTGGTTAGACTGGATAAATTAGAACTTGGAACAGAGGTCTTAAATGTGGTTGAGGAGACTTGGACTGTAGTAAGAGGCAAAAGATGGAATAGAGCTAAAATGGCAACAGAAACAGACAAAAGTTAACAGAGCAAGAAGTGTACAAAACTCACTAGGGCAGCTAAAAAGGAACCAAAATTCCTGAAACTCATCATCTTTTATCTGTGCAAAACTGACTGGTAAAGCATCTTGTTCCCCTCCAGCATGATACCATATGCAGAAAAACACCTATCACTTAATTAATTAGTAAATGAAGAGGCTTGTGATTCTGGAACTAGATGTCCTAGTCTTCCTATATACTTATGTAACTAGAAGATACATTTTGATGTCAAGGGATGGGATTTTTATTTCTGAAGAAAAAAGGAAATTTAGAAAGTGTTTGCAGAAAGAAACAACCCTAATTAGAAGAATTATTAGTTTGGAAGGTCAAGCCCTTTCATACTAAATAAATTATTTTAATTCATCTTTTATGTGCTTGTACATTAAAATGACGTGTATAAGGATTCAGGAAAAAGCTACTGATTTTATTTTTTTCATATTCACATTACAGAGCAGTGCACTGAGAAAACAGAACCTATCCATAAAATTTGCAGACCACTGTGAGTTATTTTAGAATATAAATAAGGTTTTTTCTTTGGAAGCACATGCTAGGAATACAGTCTTGTCCCCAGGACACTGAGGGCAGGATTGACCTGTGACCAATACTTTTTTTTTTATTTTGTTAATATTATGATTTCATGGCTGTGGTCTTGGACAGGACAGTGCACAGTCTCCACCGTTTTCCTGATGTGATTGGATCTTGTGGTTCTTAAGGCAAAACTGAGTCAAGCAGAGATGATCTGAAAGGCAGTGTTGTATTACAGTGTTTGGAATTCATTGTAATTGGAGTCATGTCTGTGGTACACACCACAGGAAAAAAAATCCTTTCATACTTTATGCCGTAAGATCATGTTCAGGAAAATCTGACAACTTCAAATGTGTCGGTGCAAAGTTGTTGAACTTCACACACACTGTTAGATAAAGCTCACTATTCTAGAAAATATTACAGATAACTCAATCTTAGTATCCTTTTGCACTTTCTTGTTATTTAGACAGCTCTGTCTATAATGTTCATGATGTATGGACACATATGAAAGTGATCAGTGATCTTTAGGAAGTACTAAAATTCCTCATAACGGAAGTACAAGGATCTTTGGTAAAATCATTTGCATATTTACAAATTATATACATTTTAATATACTATAAGGTCTTTTTCTCTTTTTCTTTCCTTTTTTTTTTCCTGCTAGAGAGCTTGTAACTATACTAAATTAGAGGAATCTGAGTAGAACATGAGATCATAGCTCTTTTCAGAAGTGATTTGGGATTTTTAATGGCCACAAAGTACATGTTCATCTTGACATTTATGCTAAGTATTTCTTGCAGCGTTATGGATAAAATGGGAATACACAAAATAACTCTCCTGAGACATATAAGCCAGATTTAACACAGTTTGAACATCAAGTTCACTGGGTAACATTCCAAAACAGCTCCAAAGCCAGTCATCCTTGCAGGTGTTGAATACCTGCAGCTCTTTTTCTCCTTGAGTTTAATTTCCTGTTTCATACTGAATTTGTGCTCTGTGCTATTTCATTTCAACATTTATGACAAATATAATCCTACAAAATAAACCTTCAGATTTCCTAAATTGTCCAAAAACTTGATTCTAGCAATAGGAAAGAGGAAAATAATATTAACCTCAACATTTTCAGTGGCTTCAAGCAAAGTATTTTTCTTTTTTTACCAGATGAATCCAGTCTTCATTCTTAGCTGTTATCTCCCCTTTCCTGATGTGTCCTAGCATCACAGAGCTAAAGTTGTTTTCTGATAACATGGGTTTAGTTGCTGTGACTAGTGCTGCTTCCTTTCATGTGAACTGTTGCAGTCTGCTTTGCTCTCCAGAGTTTTGCCCTCCATACAGTGCAGATCTGTCTTTTATCCCAGTTTCTATTGTTTGGCAGGTGGGTGATTTTGTTGCTGCTGTAATGAGCATCTTAATGACCAAACTGCTCTAGGAAAATATTTCAGAGAAAATTAATGAATTTGTAGAAAAACTGTGCCACCCAGCAAACTGTAGGGCTGTTGCCTCAAAGAACATTACTGGTTTTATTCTGGTTTTGTTTAGAAGTCATATTTACTCAGAAGATGCTTGGACTCCTCCTTTAAATTAAAATATGATTAAATTGATGGAGTCATTCTTTACGTCTATGAGAATCTAGTCTTTAAACAGCTGAAAGTATAATTGATTAAAGATATGTTAAGATGTTGGAATAGCATGCAATTATTTCAAATGAATTTATGCTTTTATAACTTCCGGTCACACACTTTTTTCAGTTAGAAAATATAAAACTTACAGAATATTGAATACTAATACATCAGTAACTAACAATTGCATATAATTTCTTTTTGTGATTGGTCTAGTCAGCATTTCAATACAGGTAAGTTCTTCCATAGCATAAGAGCATGGTCAGATTTCAAATAAATTAGTAAGAGTCTTAACATAAAATTCAAAGAGGTGGAGGTCAAGCTGAATGCAAAGAATCAAGTATATTCTCAGGTAAATGAGAACCAAGGAAGAGATTTCAGAACTGAAACATGAAAATTGACAGAAATACATGATTTTACATGCTGGAAGAGAGCTGCATAGAGAGGTTTCCAGCGCAATCTTCTTAGCATGTCAGCTGGCTTACTGGAAGACATCTCCCTCCTTAGAGGAAAGTATCTCCCTCCCATGTACAACTAATTCAATGTGTGGCTTGCTTCTCAGTAGGAATAGGTCCCTCTAAGCGATCAGTAATCCTGGAGTAGAGCTCATGTTTTTCCCTGGGCATGAACCAGCAGAATTGGCTCATAAAAGGAGGCCTTGGGAGCACTTCTGTAGAGACCAGAAAGTAGAGAAGTGAGACTAAAATGCAAGGGTATTTTATAATATTCCTTACCTTTTAACCGTAGATAGGCATTGGGAGACCTAAGTAATGATTTCAAGTAAGTTAGATATGGACACTCTAAAATGCCTACAGTTAGCTCCATGTATGGAGAAACCATAATAAGATGATGATTTTTAATCTGTAGTTGCAAATACAGGATCAGTTACTAAAGCACTTGAGTCTTCTGAGAGGGTTTGTGAAATAAAAAAGCCCTCACTGAGGAATAGTTATACATACAAATGATTCTGCTGTCACATGTAAAACTACTAGACAGTATGATTAAAGTCTTGCTATCTGGTTGTGAGAGTATGGTTTTCAGAAGAATGTTGACTTCAGTGGGGCTATTTTCATAGGCTACCATCACTGAAAAAGGTACCCACTTCAGTCTTTCTTAGTGAAGGAAGGAAATGTGTCACAGATTCATGAGCAAGTCTCTATTAGAAAAGAATGCATTTAGAAATAAATAGTGAAAGAAAAAAACATGAGTAATAGTTTTAGGAATTAATAGTAAATGAAAAAAGCTGGAGCTAAACAGTCACTGTTGTATGTTAAATTTTGGCATATGATTACAACTTTCTATCATGTTTATTACACATTTTTAAACTGTAAGTAGTAAGTCAAGCTACATACAGGTAACAAATATGGATTAAAAAGTTAAAAATAACTGTGTAGTCAAACATGTATAAATGTGCATGCACTTGGTAGACACTAGCAGCATTTTCCTGTGCCATCATAACCCCATTTGGTAAACACTAAAATTTAAGGAATTATGACTTCCATTGTGGCTGTAATATTGCTTCTGAAGGTCTGAGAATCAAAACATTTCCTGAAGTCAGGTAGGTCCAGCATGCACTGGTACTGGTTGTGTGTCTAATAACTGCCTTCATCATAGACTCTGTCTGGACAGGAACTTCCTTATTTGTACATGAATCTAGTTCAATTTGTAGTTCCTATGGTGGTTGTAAATACATCTGTAAAATCAATATACTGCCTTTGTACAACAGTTCTTTTCTCTCTTATATGTGAGAAAAATCAGTCATACTAGTAAACAAGAGATTTTGCTGGCAGAGGTTTACTTGTGCTGAAGTCTTCTGAACACAGCCATATTGGTCGGCAGCCACCTCCTCCCAGCCTTAGCCAAGAGAGATGCAGCATTTATTTATCAAACTATTTGCTCTTTGCTAGACATAGACAGTGAACGATTCTTGTGAAAGGAGTGATACTCACTGTCATCCATTGAGGCATAACACAGGCACAGAATGTACAACCTCCTACTGTACTTCAGAGCTACTTCTGCGGAAGCCCCAGACATCAGGCAAAATGATGTTTGTACTTTCTTATTCTGAGTTTATCACCTCTGAAGTCACGTCAATGAATGGCAACTTATATGATCTGTATGATAGGAAGCTGTCAGCACTTAATGCGTTTTTCCAGATAATTCACGCAAACTAGCATCTCTTTTCAATCTTTTTCAGAGCAGCAGCTATCTGTGACAGTGACAGGCTTGGAACATTTTATACCTTCTTACTAAGTTCTTTGCCTCCTAGTCTCACTGTCAGAAGCACTTTGGGTTGTTCCAGAATTATTGAAGAAGGAAAAGCTTTCTTACCTAACTGAGCTGCTGCCAGCATCAAGGTCTTGTGCTGTAACTGCACCTATAATGGTCCCCACAGGTGTATCCTCATAAACCTCCATTGTGTACACAGGTTTGCTGAAAACTGGTGGTTCATCCATGTCCAGCACATTTATCTTCACAGTGGCAGTATCTTTGAATGGACCCACTGAGTGAAATCGATGGTCGAGATGAAGATTGGAGGCCTCAACTTTAAAGGTGTATACCTTTTTTGTTTCAAAATCTAATGGCTGTAAAAGAGAAAAAAAAGCAAAATATGAGACTTGACTAAAAAAAAAACATTGCAAAATCACTTTGGTAGGATTAATTTGACAGAATTTATGACAACTTCAGTTGTACACTTCAGCTCCTAAGCTAATCATTTAAGCTTGTTTTGCATTTCATGTCATGTTACGGTGGTTTCTGAAAAAGGCCAGATCAATCATATACAGGAAATTAATGGTTTTCCACATAAAAAAAAAAAAGAATGAAAATGACTGGCATGGATGTAAACAGTTAGACTGTAGAAGTCTGAAGTTAAATGAGTGAGATTCAGCTCTTGTAAATGAGCTGTATAGAGATTAGCCAGAGATCTGCATTCACAGGCAATTGGCTGTCTCTAGCTGATCAAGTCTCTTAAATGGAAGATTTCCAATTCTTTTAGCAGAGGAAGCTTTCAGAGGACCATGACAATCATAGAAATGAGTCAAAATTAAAATCTGATATATAGTAATAGGTCAAAACAAACTTCAGGTATGGTTTCGAATGTGAATTCAAGTTTGATCTGAACGAAGATTTTCCTGTAAAATCCCTATCTGAGCAGTGAACCTTACTCACCCTGAATAGTTGAGCCACATGTACATTGAAAAATACAGAATTTAACTCTGCCTTATGAGCGTAGATGTAATCTATAAGATCTTGAAGGCAGCATAGCAGCTTGTAGGTACTTACCTAGGTTTTTGACAGAAATGCAATCAGACTGGCTTAGTGTCGATTTATATTTTTATTATAAAATTTACTTTTATAAAAGGAATCATCTCAAAAAAACCCTTAGTCTTATTTAGTTGAAAAGACACAGAAACTTTATTTTCAGTTAAGGAGTTTAGCTGTTTTGGCTTTCATGTCCGTTTTAACGTTATGTCCAAGTCTTTTCCTGATATCTGGGTAACACTGGCACCTAGTGGTTTCTACTTTTAATTGTCAGGTCGGAAATTTTCTGGGGGGAAAGGATATCCGATCAGGAAAACAAAGCAAGATCGCAAGATCACAAGTGTGTGAGCAAGTATAATTCATTGTCTGGATTTTTTTTTCCTGAGCTATAATTACCACAGTGTTTCCAGTAATTTTTCACAGCTAGGATAAATCTAAATTCTGACATTTTCTGCCCTTATCACAACAGGACATAATTGGCCATATGACAGGCTGGTGTAAATTGAAGTAGCTCCATTAAAATCAGTCGAGTTGCCTTGACTTCTATCAGCTAAACCGCTGGCATAATGATTTTAAATCTTGTGAAAGACTTTATAAATGTAATAGATCAGATGGATTGTCTTTTCTCAGCTGAAGATTTAAAACTACCCATCCAAGCCTATATACCATAGAAACAATCAGGCTTGAAAATCAAGTACTAATAACTAATCCACTACTACACACAACCACCCTCCTACACACAAAAGTCCTTTTTTTAAAAGTCAGTATGAGTTGCACCTTCATTATTGGATTGACAGAAAGAAGAAGAAACTAAGGTGAAGAAGAAACAGACAAATTTAGGTACGGAAGATCTTGTGCCATAGTGGTGAAACACTAAGCTGTTGCCTTCATTACAAATGGATATGCTGCTTCATTATCCAAATTATTGTCAACATTGCCTTTTCAGACTCTACCATCACTTTCATTGTCATTCATTTACAAAAATATTCCCCCACAAGCAACCAACCTATCCACCGCAAACTCTTCTCCAAGTGGTTATAAATGGTTAACATATTTTTCAAAATACATGTGAAAGGGATAAAACCTGGAGTTTAAAGAATCAGTCTGGAGTGGAAAAATTCCCAGTATGAGAGGTAAGGTTAGAGATAAATAAGACAAAAAAATAATCTAAGCTCTCCATTAAGTAATAATCTTAACTGACAACTTGTATTGATCTTCCATAAACCCAACATTTTATTAAAACTGTTCAGACTGGCTCCTGTGATGCATGAGTATATTTGCAGATAGATGTGCTAATGGAAAGAGCATTAATCCATGTGGTACTCGCAGGTTGTCTTTCACAGTTATCCTTCAACAAAGCAGTAGCAGATCATGACCTTTGAGCAGTGCTCAGGCTCAACTATCATCATGCAAAAGGAACAGAGTCCTTGTTTTGAGATGGACAGAAAGAACCAAATTTTCAACCCATTCTGTGTGTTGCTGTACTCAGGCTGACACATTTTACTGCACAGCTATCCAAGAACTGGATAAAGTGCCTGCATTACTACTCTACCCAGCATTATGCTCTGGTGTATATCTGAAAGGATATTTGACCCCAAGAAAAAAAATGTTTTCCTACTGTAACCTCAGAGCAACTCACTATCTGTCCTTCTATGGGTCTGATGATAAGTATAGTTAAATGTTAAATAATATATAGCCAATGGAAAGCACATATGACACTCAAAATAAGAATAGATATGAAAAAAAATGTCCTGAGCCATCATCAGAGAAAGAAATGAGAGACAAACTCCCACAAAATAGACTCTTAATATAAGTTAGGCTAAACTGCAGTTGGAACACCTGTGGAAAGATGGCAGATGTTATAAATGGTAAATCTAGAATTTAATTAAAAAGAAATGTTTTGTGTAACATATATCACACAGCAAGAAAGTATGGTTTTATTGTATTGTGTTTACGGGAAGTCTATGCTCCAATCTCCTGATCATTTCTGGTCTTCCCAGTTTTGAACAGCTGCACCACAGAGAGAGTTATCGACAGTCTCAGATTTTGGCATTAGCTTGATATGCGTAGAGTTTGCCAGAAAACAGAAGAAATTAATGTGTTCCTAGCTCTTTTATTTTTAAAGATGTTAAAACAGCATTTCTTTGTAGGTTTTTTTTTAAACTAGATATCACTAAATTCTGTTAAGGAAATGAGTAGCTTATTTATTTACTAATTTTATCTACTTTTGTTAAAAACGTATTTTGCTGTTATATAATAAATGTCTAACAGTACTCAGTCCTATTTAATTTAAAATCTGGAATGCTGATAAGGGTGCAAACATAGTAAATGCTTGAATTTTATAGAAAAAAAACCCCTGTAAGATTATTGTAATGTCTTTCGATTAATCAGATTGGAATGTAATGACATAATAGAGGCGTGTTTTTTTTCTTTTAATAGACAGTAGAAATATTGATTCCTTCTATTAAAATAATTATATTTAGAAAGTGGTTTGAATAAGGCTTTTATTTTAAGAGAGTTACGTGTTTTTTCAACCATAAACAGCTAAGGCTATGTCTTATTAGCTGTGAACTATTCAAGATTTAGAGGAATACTTCTAATTGATATTCTAAGTGCCAGTGACAGAATAGATGTATTTGACCCCCCTACTGGTTCTTATCTGCTTTTTCCTATGTTGCAGTTACAAGCTGCTTTATACAGTTGCATAGTAAAGTATTATCAGCACATACACAGCTGTGTGCAGCAAAGACATTCTACAAATCCCAAAATCAAATAACACATACTGACAAATCACTTTATCTTGCAACTGTGGACGTACCATGAATAGACTTAGTATGACTAGGAAAGCACAAAACCAGCTGTGTTATAAATATATATATTTTTAAATATTAATATTCCCAATATTCAAGGTAGAAGTTAAGTAATGCTACTATATGGATGTATCTGTGCTCAAATCTACATATTAGATAGATATATAGATGGAGAAAGAAAGAGACCAGCGTATTAAAGGATCGGAAGGAAAAAAATGGATAGAATGACGTAATGAGTTCTGATTGGAAGCATCCAAACGTAAGAGAGAACAACAGTATTCAGACTGTCATGACATACATTTACAACAATGGAAAAGCCGTATTTGTGAGAATACTGTAAAGCCCAGGACATATGGATAATTACGGACAGTAGTGCCTGATTGAGAAGTGGTGCATGGTAAACTAGGCTTGTCTTCATACTGGAGCTGTGCCATAGAACAACTGTATCATGTGCACCTGTCTCAAAACCTGGTAACACTTTCCTTTTGAAGATGGATTGAGTGTCTATCTAAGTCTACCTGCTGTGCATGTTTCAGTAATTGCACTTCTGTACTGGATTTAAATAGTATAAAGAAGCAATTGGTATTATTGAGTAGGTTTGTTTACTAAAACAAGCTCCAGATCAACAAGAAACATTGATTAATCACAAAGATGAGAATGCCAAATAAAAAAAAAGTGAGATCTGTAAGCCAAATCTACAGCAAGAGGTGTTGATTTGGCCAAATCTGGTGAGTGTTTCAGAGTTTGATGGAAAGTGGACAAAATATATGTCTACTTGGAGAAGGGAGGAAGCTGGCTAACGTAAGGGGCTCAGCTTTCTGTTGCTCTCAGGCATCTTGCCCATTTCTGTAGATACACCACTCCAGGAAAAAAACCCAAAAAACAAACAAACAAACAAAAACCCCAGCTCTGTCTGCAAAATGCAGAGACAAAAGATCTCTCCCTCTTCACTCTTCCTGTCATTATTTTATGTGGCTGTCATAGTCTGTATGATTGTGGTTGCCTCTGGCTCACTAATTTGTGACTGTACTGAAGGTCTTAGTATCAGTTGCTCTTTCTCCTCAAAAATGTAAAACCACAATTCCCACTCACACAAACTCATAGGTTATGATTACAGACAGATAGTGCCTATGCACACATCTGCAGAGTGTATTCTCTGCCTCTGGAGAATAAAGGGGCAGAGTGAGATGAGAAGTTTACAGTTTTGCTAGTAAAGAAAACAGTAGCTTTAATGCTTTTCTGGCTGAGGGAGATCCAGAGTCTGCCTTATGCTCACCATTACAATGATGTATTTTCCCTCCATACCTGGGACTGCTACTATGTGCCCCACCTGAGGCCACTACAGGATGAAGGAGATGGCTTCTTCTGTCACCCTCCTTCTTGTAGCTTGCACTTACTGTAGTTTGCTGAACCATTCAGGTCAGATGACAGGTACTATATAAATATAAAACCCAATAAACGCTGTTCTAAGTAACACCAGACAAGAGAAGAAATCGGTCCTAATATATCAGTCCTAATTCCTAATATAACAATATTTCTTATTCTTATAGGGTATGGTAAGCAGTGCTATCCTAAAGCCAGACATTTTCCTCTCTTTTTCTGATTCTATTTTTTTTTTTTTTTTTGCTAGAGAGGAAGTTACTATAACACTAACCACACAGTTGTGCTAAATGGCATTTGGATGACTTCTTTAGCAGAATATAAGAAAAGCTGTTCTATTTTCAATATATGTAAATACCACAATTATATTGGATATTAACATGAAAGTAAATTAGCAGACAAAACAGATGATTTAAGATGTTCACCTTGTCCAGTTGTAGCTGTTTGTGACCATTTAGTGTCCAGGAAGCAGAAAATGGCCTTTTCCCCCTGCCAGTGCACCTAGTGTGCTGAAAAGAACAGTTTGACTTGTGCAATTTTGTATCATCAAATGTATTTTCCACAAAAATAAATAGTGTCTGGGATAGTATAATTTTTCTCAATTTTGACATAGAAATATCTTTTTTTTTTTTTTTTGCATAATAGCACAACAGAAAAAGCATCTATGCAGTGACTCACTGTGGCTGCAAGAAAATTTTCAGGAAAAATAAAAGCAAACATTATAAATGGTTTTGAAATGGGTTAGCACTAGTGACTGCAGCTCTTACAGCATCAGGATATTCTATAATATGGAATAAAGTCCAAATCTGTTTTTAAAGCACATGGCATTTTTTATTAGTGACTGATATTTAATTATTTATGTTTCATAATTTAAAGTGCTTGTCCTATTCATTCACTAGCTTCGATTTAAAGAAGGACTTAAATGCGTTGCTAAGAGGTATTGAGTAATATCACAAGATCAAATCAGTGTTTTGCATACCACACAACGTGAAATTGCTTCTGTGTAGGGAAATGAATAGCTTTGTCACAGGTTTGTACACTATGGGTAGCACGCCTTTTAAGAGGTGTCTAGAGAATTGTGAATTTCTAGCACTTCTGAAAATCTGAAAAATCCAACTCATGATGCATTTATATTATTACAAGTGTAGCGGTTACGAAAAAGCACCTAAGTTAATAGCGCTTTAAGAATTTAGATTGCTTTTGTTTAACATGTGATTCAGCAAGGAACTTGAGCGGACAATTTTGGATCATTCCAAAATATCTTAAAACATTTGGATCATTTAAAGCTTAGTGAATGGGATGTTTTCCTGAAAAAAAAAAAAGTTTTGTGAAGAGTAATGTGTAGGGTCTCCATAAAAACAGTCTTTCTTGGAGGACCTGTGTATTTGGCTTATCTTTTTTCAACATTCCTGTGTAGAAAAAAAGTCGGCATTCCCTGATCTTCACAGCCTGTCACTGTCCCCAGGCTCACTTTGGTGGTGAAGATTAAGAAGAGTTTAGGACTTTTTTTTTCATCCCTGCTGTCTAGAGACAGAGATCTATCACTTACATTAAGTAACATTAAATGACGTTCTACTGTTATAGAAGTGCTCTAAGCTTTCAGATATTCCTTATCTTGTTACTGAAGAGACTAAATAAATGCACCAAAATACAATTCCCAACTCCAAGGTACTTGGATATAGCATTAGTTGTGTCATTTTTTTAAAATTGTTTGATTAGATATTATATAATTCCCCATACAGCAGTCTTAAAAGTGGCCAGGCATTTTTCTTGTACTTGTCTCTAGATAACTGTGTAAGGCAAATTCATATGTGAATGCTATTCATCAACTATATGCATGCTATTTGAATATCCATTGCCATTTTTAATGTTTTGCTTATACTGTGTGTGTGTGTGTGTGTGTGTGTGTGTGTATTCACTTAACTATCAGTGTGGAAAAATTCCATTGTTGTGCATAGAAACAAACAATACAGCTGAGGCTTAGGACTAATCTATAGGCAACCTTATGCTCGATGCTCAAGCATTCATTTTCAATGATTCCCACTCACTGCCATTTCTGACTGGCAGTGCATATGGAGGGGAATGCAGCTGCTTAGCCTGACAGTTGCAAATGGAGCTGACTTTTAGTTATCCACACAGTTCAAAAAAAGGTGATCTGAATGACTTTTAAATGTGAAGCAAATTTTAAGAATTCAAGGGTTTGTCTGAAGAGGCTGAAGAGTTTGTTCCTGGTTGACAAATTGCTTCCTGTGGGCATCATAGCTTTCATTTTCTGTAGTTAAAACCAGCAGAAGAATAAGTGATGACATCATCTCATCCTTCAATGCACGTATAGACAATTTACTATATCTTGAGTCAACAGTCTGAAGCCAGGAATTTGGTTGTTAGAATGAGTATGATGCAAATATAGATCCATGGTCAGAGCCAAACTAAAGCTTCTCTTCTTCCAAAGCTTGTCTTAATACATAACCAGAACCCTTTCCTTCTCAGACTGTTGTGAAGTGTTCAGTTTAGGGATATGTTTATTTTACAAAAATTAAACCTACAAGCATGAGTTATCTATAAAACTTAACCCAGCCTTTCAAAATGAACTGGTGGTTCAGATCTCTTTCTACTAAACAAGTTGATCAGTGGTATATGTGTACATGCCTAGTCTCAGAAGACAACGATCAGTCTAAATGTGGCTGTCCCTGCTTTAGATCTGTCCTACTGACTGCCTTCATCACTAAGTTACAAATAACACTTACCCTTTCCATCTTTAATAAGTTCAGTAATCTCAAACTTATTCTAGTACACTAAATTAACATCAACAGCTGAGATTCGGTGTTCCCCTTATATGAATATCTAATAACCAGGTATTTGGGACACTATAAGGAGACTAGAAGTAGGACAGGTTGATTTGCAATGCTTTGTGACTCCTTTACCCTGAGTAAAAACTCTGTTCACCACAGTACTCTACAGTATTCTTATTATTAAAATAACAAACAAAATCAAGATTAAAATATTTACAAGTGAAAATGAAATACATTATCTCAAACATAAATTATAGTTTTCATATGCTCTGAACTGGAGTGTTTTTCATATGGTTTTAGGTGTAAAATTTTCCATAAAAGGGAATTTATACTTTCTAGAAAGAGATAAAAATTACTTCTCTGCCATTAAAAATCACAATATTTTGAAAATTTACACTGTGTTGGACATGAAAAGAAACATGAAATTCCAATATCTTTTAAGACTATGATCACAACTACAGATCCTAATAAAGATACAAATTATTGTGTGTTACCTATGAGGCATAATTACATAACATTTATGTTTCTTACCTAGTTTCTTGCTTGAGCCGTAGGTACGTATACCCCATTGATGCTACATACCTTTTTCAGTTTGATGATTCCTTCCTGGGTGTTCTGATCTGTTGTTATGTCAANCAAGCATTCATTTTCAATGATTCCCACTCACTGCCATTTCTGACTGGCAGTGCATATGGAGGGGAATGCAGCTGCTTAGCCTGACAGTTGCAAATGGAGCTGACTTTTAGTTATCCACACAGTTCAAAAAAAGGTGATCTGAATGACTTTTAAATGTGAAGCAAATTTTAAGAATTCAAGGGTTTGTCTGAAGAGGCTGAAGAGTTTGTTCCTGGTTGACAAATTGCTTCCTGTGGGCATCATAGCTTTCATTTTCTGTAGTTAAAACCAGCAGAAGAATAAGTGATGACATCATCTCATCCTTCAATGCACGTATAGACAATTTACTATATCTTGAGTCAACAGTCTGAAGCCAGGAATTTGGTTGTTAGAATGAGTATGATGCAAATATAGATCCATGGTCAGAGCCAAACTAAAGCTTCTCTTCTTCCAAAGCTTGTCTTAATACATAACCAGAACCCTTTCCTTCTCAGACTGTTGTGAAGTGTTCAGTTTAGGGATATGTTTATTTTACAAAAATTAAACCTACAAGCATGAGTTATCTATAAAACTTAACCCAGCCTTTCAAAATGAACTGGTGGTTCAGATCTCTTTCTACTAAACAAGTTGATCAGTGGTATATGTGTACATGCCTAGTCTCAGAAGACAACGATCAGTCTAAATGTGGCTGTCCCTGCTTTAGATCTGTCCTACTGACTGCCTTCATCACTAAGTTACAAATAACACTTACCCTTTCCATCTTTAATAAGTTCAGTAATCTCAAACTTATTCTAGTACACTAAATTAACATCAACAGCTGAGATTCGGTGTTCCCCTTATATGAATATCTAATAACCAGGTATTTGGGACACTATAAGGAGACTAGAAGTAGGACAGGTTGATTTGCAATGCTTTGTGACTCCTTTACCCTGAGTAAAAACTCTGTTCACCACAGTACTCTACAGTATTCTTATTATTAAAATAACAAACAAAATCAAGATTAAAATATTTACAAGTGAAAATGAAATACATTATCTCAAACATAAATTATAGTTTTCATATGCTCTGAACTGGAGTGTTTTTCATATGGTTTTAGGTGTAAAATTTTCCATAAAAGGGAATTTATACTTTCTAGAAAGAGATAAAAGTTACTTCTCTGCCATTAAAAACCTGGGTTGGACATGAAATGAAACATGAAACTCCAATATCTTTTAAGACTATGATCACAACTACAGATCTTAATAAAGATACAAATTACTGTGTGTTACCTATGAGGCGTAATTACATAACATTTATGTTTCTTACCTAGTTTCTTGCTTGAGCCGTAGGTACATATACCCCATTGATGCTACATACCTTTTTCAGTTTGATGATTCCTTCCTGGGTGTTCTGATCTGTTGTTATGTCAAACAAGTTTCCTCCATCTCCTGGAACTATATTATACTCAATTTCTGCATTTTTTCCATAATCAGGGTCCACAGCTCTGATCCTTCCGATAGCAGAACCAACAAGCGAGGTCTCAGGTACTTTTAAATGGAAGATACCTATGACAAAGTGGTAAACATTCATTCCTGGAATTTCACGATAATTAACATACTATGTCTGATTAAAACCATGGGGTCTGTGCAAAACAGACTTACATCATCTGAGTAAAATGATGAGATTTATGCAAAAACAATTAGAAAAATATATGCATGTTTTACTGACTGAACGTGTTAGTTTCCTGTAGTTTCTAGATTTGGTCCAGTGCAGTTCTTAGGGCCTTAGCATTTCTGTCTCTTGAGATACTTATGTATATTTCTGTCGTTAATTTTACGCACATGGTTGACTCTTCTGAATTAAATTTTATTTGCAGACAGTATATAAGCATTTTCCTCCTTCTGTGCTTCACAATTGTTAGTATCTGAAATTTTATTTAGTATGAGAAAATATATCTATACATTTCATAGTAGACGAAAAGAAAAAAATCAGTGGAAAGACTTATTACCTCCTGTTTCTATAATACTCAACAATACTTCTACAACTCCTTGTGATAGGGAAGATGTAAAGATTATTGTTTATATATTAGCCACCAGATGGTGCTCTTATTAAAAGTTCGGTGCTAAGCACATTTTCAGCTCTGCACATTTATTTTTAGTTTATTCATTCTAAGTGGTAAGAGAAACTAAAAGAAAAACCCACATGAAAATTACACACTTTTAAAATAAGCATTAATACTTATATATGAGGATTTTTTGTTTGTTTGTTTAGGGAAACAGCTATGTTGAAAAAAATGTTAAGCATAATATTTAAAATTGCTAAAAGTCCAAAATAGTTATAGTCAGCCCGGACTTTAATGCTATCAGTAACAGCAGGCCTTACTTTATACTGCTGTGTCCTAGTTTATTACATTGCTGCTGAAGTGCCTGCGTTCCCTGTTCAGCTGCACCTCTTGCTGCACTTGTTATTTTGCCCACCTGATAGCAGACAACACCATGGAGAGTATTTCCAGTGGGCAGGTAGCGCTTGCCTTTCATCACAGCAGCCTTTACTGTCAAAATTGCCAGCAGCTTTTGGAGCTGCTTTCAGAAGGCCCAGGATGTTTGCTTCACTTCATCCTCACCCTGAAAAATGCTGACATTTGCTAGCCCCATCAACTGCACATATTGTTTCCCTGGGTTATCCTCCAATAGCTCTCATAGAGCAGTCACTTCAGTGCAGGAAAACATTGCAGTGGCCTTCTTTGTTCCTCTGCATGTGACTACATAGGAGAAAATGTATACATCTATTTCAGTAGTATATCAGGACAGACATCTGTAACTAGTGGGAGGCATATTAAGGGGATGTTTCAGAGATTTCCTCCTGGTAGTGGTTCAGTCAAACTTCACAAAATAAGGCTCTGAGAAGTTGTATATATCGTGTAGGAGCAGGATAGATGACTTGCATATCCAGTTGCTGAATTAAACGGCAGATGCTGCTCCCTGTCATTATCTCCTTACAATGCATGCTGTGTCAGCTTTTTCAGCTTTACAAAACTTCCAGGTAAGGAGAAATATGGCATTAGCACTGATGAATGAGGAGGAAACCTACTTTTTTTTGTGAGGTAGTAGTCTGGGCTATAATACCTATATAACTGTCTGCTTGATTGCCTCTGAAAAAAAATCAGTTTTGTCTATTCCTTCCCTCTATCCATAAGTATGCAAAGTATATCTGAAAGCAAAACTTGCTTTGTTTGTTTGAGAAACACTTGTAAGTTATGTCTGCTTGTGTCAGCATTCACATTTGGTCATTACCATGTGTGGCTTTGTAGTGCTCATTGACTGAGCTGCTAAGGGTTGTGCAATAATCATTCCACTACTTCTTCCAAGGGAGTATACTAAATGAACCTTTCCTTCTTTTCTTTCCAAGGGAATGTACTAAGAGAAACTGCTATTATTATTATTTTTATTACTTTTTTAAGAGCTGGAAAGAAGCAATATGATGCAAAATGTTCTCAAGACAGAGGAACCCCACCTGTATTTCAATGAGTGAGCAAACAAAGTTTCAACATATGTAGGAGACAATCACAAATCCACTTATTATCTAGTGTTGCTTACAAATATGCATATTAGTGGTTCTCTGCTATGCAAATTATTCAGAAAAGGTGGAAGAAAAGGATCAAAAAGTACTTTGCCTATACTGGAATCTTATGTTTCCATAACATAGTTCCAGCCCTGAAGCCCAGGTCTTTTACAGGCATTTCTATTGTATAACAGAAATCATTACCTCAGTGTTCACTCTTTACAGCCACAATTTTTGTGTACATAAAATGTAAGAGCATATGGTAATGGAATTTTTGTTCTTTGACTAGTTGATCTATTCTTAGTGAACAGAAGAGCACTCAGATTCATTAAAACAAACATTTCTCTCTAAAATGTTGTACCTGGTTATAAAGCATACAGGACTTAAATGAAGTGAAAGAAATATTACATTATTCATTTCAGATTTTTTAGGCTTTTAGCTGTTATTTTCAATGACTTGGCATTCCATCGTTTCCAGAAATTCAACAGCAATAAGGATGAGGTCATTCAGATTCATTTGAAACTAAAGTAATCTTCAGCTCTGTTGGAGTCAGATCTCTGAAGATGTAGCATGTAATTACACCACCATCATCATCCTATAATAGTGTATTCACAGCATATGGGAACTGTTAATGGTGCTGCTGTAACAACATACTTTCAGAATAAAATAAATGAAAACAAATACTGTATATTGCTGCCAGCTTAGGGAAGAAGAGCTTTAAAAGAATATCACCTATAACACGAAAACCTTTCCCTGCCCCCCCTCCAAAAATAGTCTTTGTACAGAGGACACTTGAAATGATCAGTACATGTTGCATATGAAATGTAACAGAAAGATAGTTTTTTGTAGATTTTAATTTTTCTGTTTCTAGAAGGCATTACTTCTTGCTGTGAACTTGCTGTGATAGTTTAAGATAATTCATTTTTTATTGTCTATTTTGCCTGTGTACACTGCTACCTCCATTTGTTTTACAGGTATATTGAATCGGGCCTGCGTAACAGCCTTCTACTCTAAAGGTCCTGAAAATCTATTCTCTGCAGCTTCAAGGAATGATGAAACAAGCAACTCACACAAATTTAAGCAGCAGCTGGTTATGTTGCTCAAACAGTTCTGTCAAGTTTTGTAGATTGTCTCATGTGACTTCTCTGCCTACAAATATAATTCATTCTACTTGCATAAATCTCTTTTAAGTGTATTTTCTAACTTGGCTGCTGGCTTTTGTAAGGGATGACTGATATGGTACGTATCAAAGGAGCAAGACTTTACTCCCATCAGACTGCATTATGAAACTGTACTCTGCAACAAGTTACATATTGTTGGTTTCAGACACGTATATTGCATGCATGCCAGAATATTTTTTTATATAGGAAAGATAGTAGCAACACTTATTGCCTGTTCAAGACTTTTCACTCTGTTGAAATTCAAATTTTAAGAAAAAAAATCATGTTATATTTCCTGCCAAAAGTCATGTGCCTGTTGGCATGCTTAATTACCCAATACTTTGCACATAAATAATGCTTAAAAATGCAACCTAGAATCCAAAACTAGAGAAAGCCCAGTGGTTATGTAGCATAAGTATTCAGACATTCCCCTACAAAGCCTTTGTAGTCTCTACGTGACTCAAGGTGTGAATCTTCCTTGGAGTTTCAGGTTGAGAAACATCAATGAGAATGAAAAATAAATGAGTGATGATACTGTTTTAGCTTTTAGGCTAAAATGACTGATAGGGCTCAACTCACACATGCTGCATCTGAGCTTCTAAAACAAAGATGGTTCCAAAGAGCATAATGGGAAGAAAGCCGAGCTGACTGACAGGTAACAAGTCATACTGACTGAAATTCAGCACACATTTACAGTTCTTTTGATGTGATTAGATCAGTTTTATTTTTTAAGGCTCAAAAGCTGTTCTGGGGTTTGATGTTTACTTAGAAAGGGGGAGTTTTGTTTCATCACATCTGCAGTTTACAGGTGAACCATCATTTACCAAAAACTTTTCCAATTTTGATGAGAGTAAGAAATGAAAACCATCATTACATCTCATTAGCAAAGCAACCATCAAGAAATAACCCACGTTGTCACCTAATGACTTAAGCTAAATGCATAATGACCCTCAGCGAAACAGCTGTAAATCCTATTAGAATGTTTTTTTTCTAATCTGTCGCCATACATGTACTGTGTTTATGCAAGATTATCCTCTCTTGTTTTTTCTTTGTCCGTATTATTTCTACTTCTCTTTGGAAGCTGATGAAGTATTGCATTGCAGTTAATCATGACTGCATGAATCTTATTAGCAACAACACTGAAACAAAAATTTCTTTCTCTTTGGTATAAATCTTTAATGTTTTCTCACAAAAAAAAAACCCAAACAACCCAGATTACTTATATTATAATATTCTTATTGGCCTAAATTACCAAGACATTTCATTTTTTATCCTGTTCAGGTTATAAGGGTACTGATGCCTGTCAGATTAGGAAGAATCCAAAGACAACAATTCATGTTTACTTCTTGGTATTTTAACAATAGTCTAATAAGCAAAATAAAGGATTCTGTAAATATAAGCTGATGTAAAATCGTTACATCAGCTATCACTAATAAGCCTAATAATTAGCAGCATCTGTTGTACATGCTTCTAAAACTGGGAAGATGCCCTTTAACACAGTAGCAAGATATACTCATGGCACTCCTAGCTGCTGCTCTTTGCCCTGCAGGGGGCTGGGACCTTTTGTGGGAAAGAAAGATGGGCCTTGGTCACCATTTGCTCTGATGCAGGTCACACACAGCCTGGCATAGGATGGTAAAATGTCAGTTAATGGCAAAGCTTCTTCCATCCACAAACTGAATACTGAGTTAGGGTTTATGTTCCCATTAGATATAGCATAACCATTCTTAAAAATTCCTGGTTCTCCACTGTGGGTCCCAAAGCCTACACTTAGCAAGAGCTCGATCTCCTCAGACTGCAGAGATCCTTGATGTCAAAGGTTTTGCAGGTCTTCAAGGTAAAATGAGCTGAAGCAAAACCCCTTTTGAGTTTGATCCTGCCCAAGTTTAGTGTAATCTACATGACGAAGTGGCCTCAGATCTGGTAGCTGATGAGCAAGAACTCTTATCAGTCTCTCAGGTGAGCTAATGACTGAATTTTTGAGGCTGTCACCTTTCTTTCCTGCCTAAAGGAATAAAAATAGCCATTGTACCTGGTATAGCTTTTGTGTACTAAAAAAGATAATTTAACCATTTGCTGCTTTTTCCACTGATAAACTGTTGTCAGAAAGCTTTCTTAAAATAAACCTCCTCATTGCACATCAGAGTGCAATTCCGCAAAACAAAATATCCCCCTTGCTGGAACAAAGATTCAGAAAATGGGAAATGCCAGTTTAATTTTCCTTTCTGATGGTATTTAAATGAACAACTTCCATGTCCAAAGAGTGCTGGGAATAGCAAAGAAAATAGAGAGTATTCTGTTTAACAGCATAATCTATAAGAAAAAAAAATCATGGAATAGGTGATCTTGAGTGCTATCATGAAGCACATGCAAAAGAATCAGGTGATCAGGCCCAGTCAACACAGGCTCATGAAAGACAGGTCCTGCCAAACTAACCTGATCACTTTCTGTAACAAAGTGACCCACTTACTGGATGAGGGAAAGGCTGTGGATGTGGTCTTCCTGGACTTCAGCAAAGCCTTTGACACAGTTTCTCACAGCATTCTGCTGCAGAAACTGTCAGCCTCTGGCCTGGACAGGCACACACTCTCCTGGGTGGAAAACTGGTTGGCTGGCCGGGCCCAGACAGTGGTGGTAAATGGAGTTAAATCCAGCTGGAGGCCAGT
>WAAB01009892.1:89406-138597 GCA_013389865.1 Piaya cayana
CATGTTTGGTTTTTGGTTTTTTTTTTCTTTTTCTTAAATCAAAACCTCTGCTTTCATTATTTTAATTTTTAAGGGTAGTTAATAGAATAATTTGTGGACCAGAAGAACTTTTACTTGTACTCTGCATCTGAACTCAATTTTGCAATAATATCTGAGCAAGAATGGTTCAAAGCCACATAAATGGAATCAGCCATATTTATTTAATTTACCGAGTCAACAAGAATTACTTGCTTTTATATTGTAAAACTTATACAAAGTAGTATGTGTGCCTCTCTAAATATATAAGCAAATAGCTTCATGTAGCATGCAAAGGTTATATAGCTAAGATAAAAAACCAGCTAGCTCTCTTTTATAAGGATCTTTTACTTGCAATGAAATTCCTAAAATTGCATCAAAGAAAGATTTTTTTTTTCCTGGTTTCTGAATTATCTGTTTTGATGACTTCCCTGTTTGAGATTGTTTCCTCTGTTGTCTCCAGTGGAGGATATAGTACATTCTGAGGAAAGCATTGTAGTAACCACACTTGAAACCCAAATCCAATTAGCTGCAAAATTCTACAGTACGGACAGACAGATGATGCTCAAGGTCCTAGGAATGATCCTTCAATCTTTTCTAAGGTGTAGTTATCAGAAAGATGAACAGTTACTTCTCTGTTTCCAAGCATGTTAGCATTTCTGGAAATTTTCTGTTATTTTATGAAAACCAACTTAATGGCATTCACTGGATTGCTTCTGGAAAGATCGCTTAGAGCAAAAAAGCCCAATCCTTGTGATGTTTAGGTGTTGCTCTACAGCCATCTGAATACTTTATATATGGTTGCAAACCAGCCCTGAAATAATTGTTTCTGACCATTGTGCTTTTTTAAAAGCCAAGATATTGACAAGTAAACAATATTAAAATACTGAGTCCAAACCTTAATTCATTTTTCTTCCATCAAAAACAGTTTTCAATCATTCCCCTACAATATTTACTTCTTTTGTGAGCTGTAAATTCTACAATAAATGATAGCTTTCACCAAATAATACTTTTGAATAAAAAAAGTAAATTGAGGGACCAGGACTTTAAAAATACCCTCTTTAAAAATAAACCCAAGTTATTGCTGACATCATGAGACACTTCAGAATGGTCTTTTATTTACTACTATCAGATTTATAGATTTTAAAATTAAATTTCATCTCTTCTATATTAGAGTCTCAACCTCTAAAAGTCATATTAAAATAAAAAGATATCCTATTACTTTGACTAAAATAATTTGCATGTGGTTGTATTGCTCAGCATATGAGGATTTATTTCTCTAAATTGCTTTTACAGGCACTTTGTCATCAGTGAACAAAAGAGACAGGAAAACTGAAGCACAATAACCTCACCAAATTTGAATCAACCACTTCACTTAATTGGTTTGATTCCATAAAGTATAATTTATACCAACTAATTATACATGTTTTGTCATTTAAATGTTGGAGTAAATATATCCCATCCATTGTTTCTTGAAACCTATTTTAAGAGTTGGAAACAAGCCACAGCTGTCCTTTCAGCTAGCTCAGACTGGTCCAATGCTTGTTGCATTAAGATTTAGCCCATTAGCTTCTAGGAAGAATGTGCTGAGCTCTCTTTTTTCTTAACCAGCTATCTTGTACATGAGTAGCTGATAGAGAAAGGCCATCAGTTGCCTTCTGGACCAGGGTGTATGCCTACAGCATACATGCCATTTTTATCTACCCTTCTCTGGTAGCATTGTGTTATACCAAATTTTCATTTAATTGTTTGAACATTGTTGCTATGGCAGAAAAAGATATATCCCTTCCAGTCTTTGCCTTATTTTTTCTGAGTTTGACAAGAATCAAACTTTGTTATGAAACATTTATTTTAATATTTATGCAGACATTCTATCTTTGGCAATGAAACATGCACAATAATGCAGAAAGTCACTGTACTAATGAAGCATCAAGGCAGACATAAAAAGCACTTTCGGAAATAAATTTATACTAATGAAATCATTCAGATTCATTTTTACTTCTGCTTATAAAGAAAACATCAATTTTGTGAAGTATCTCAGTTTTCTGATATGTGGGCCAAGAGATACCTGCAGGTCAAACAACTCTTGACAGAAATATGTAACGTTTAGAGTTTCCCCCGTTGTTACACTCCTCATTACTGTAAGAAATGCAAGGTGGGAGTTCCCCACTGAATATGTTCAAAAGCACAACTTCTAAATCAAAAATTCCATGTTCAGCAGGATAGTCAGTGGGGTTTTTTAATCACTGAATGCTGATACTCCATCCAACCCTGCCCATTTCCTTAAAAGACCTTGGATGAGATGAAGGTGTGCCGTGATGCATCTCTTTGGCAATCTTGTAATGTATTATTTATCAATGTAACTTCTTCCAAGTATTAATAAATTATGTTCTCCCACTTCTGCTGTGATTCTTTCTAGCTTGACTGAGCTCAGAAAATAAATTTAAACTTTATTCTGTGATAATTAATATCCTCTTATTTGATAAAGTAGTCTGTAGCATAGCATCTTTGGTATAAGCCCTTTGGAGAACCATGGTCCTGATTACATGATGTAAAAACATTTACCCTGCAGCAGTTAGTGTCAAAGGACCTTCAGTCCCCTTTTTCAATTTGCACTGGGACTTCCTGGCTTGCTGACGGATGCTGAGGAATGTGATACTGGAGGTCTCAACATCTAGCGACAGTGAGGAGTCTTTAAGTCTTGCCAGGCCTGAACCTGACACCCACCTGACCTGATTTTGAAAGTTTATTAAAACATAAACTAAAATTCTGCACAAGTATCCTTTCAGTTACAGTAGTGAAGCAAATGAAAAACATCATTTCCTGGCAGGTAGTTACTCTGAATCACTGCAAAGCTTTCAAGAAGCAAAACTGAAAAATACCTTTCCTCTATTAGAAATAAAATTCATACTCAGCTTTTTTCTATCAATTACATTTTTAGCTCTAATTAGCCTCCTATCTCTATAAATTTCAGGCACACTATGCATCAGCTCACATACTGCTTAACCAAATGGGATTGGCTAAGTAAATCCTCATTGATCACGATTTTTGCTTGCACTATTTTGATTAAGCAGAAGTCCTTAGTTTATGAGACTATAAATATCTTGCCTGTAACACATCGCCCCCAAAAAGAATACTCCAGGTAACTGTTTGCCTTGACCAAGCTTGTTCCTATACACTGGAGTTCCCATACTGACATTTTAGCTTATAAATCATGCTAAAAATTATTTCCAATATCAGCATGAACCTCCAATATTATTCTTTTTCAGTTTTTTTGAGAGTCGTTGCTATAATTCAGTTCTGTGACATTTTATATAACAGCAAAAAAAGCTTTGCAACCTTATTAGCATGCAAAGCACAGGACAAGCTTGGTTTCTTGTGACTTATTTTTGCTCCTTCATAGCAACAGTTGGCCGAAGATGTCATACCAACAGTGCACGCATTAAATGAGACCTCAAGGCTATTTTCTTCAGAGGATGATATAGTCCCTGATTTCTCTGTATCATGAAAACTGTCTGATATTATGTAGGACTTGCATATCTTTACAGCATCATATTAGAGGAAGGCATACAATAAACAGAAAATTCCTAAGGTCCCTAAAAGCAAAGAAAATGATATATGAAACTGAAAATCAGACATGGGAAAGAGCACTTGGCCCAAAGAACTTACCAATGCACTGAGTTTTTCAGTTTCCAGGCAGTTATATTGCATCTATAGTACTCTTCAGAAGCAAGAGTTACAGCAGAAAGGAAGCAACAGGCTGCAGCAGTGGATGATTTAACAAGTGTTGAGGACAAGGACAGTGAGAATGTTGGTACAAAGTGATGCTCTGGGGTGACTGCTTGTTGACCAGATTCAGAGCATCTCACAAGTGTTTTGACAGGATGTCAGGAAACAAAAGGAGGTGCAAGTGACTGCAGTTCATGTGAGCTCTGACAAATTAAGGGAAGACTGAAAAGAGTTTTTAGGAATGAAATTTAGATTTGGCAAGTGAAAGCCGAAGTTAAGGATATTCATTGTAGCATACTCTCAAATTGTCTCACTATGTACAATCAAGGAAAGCAAGATGGAAAGGAGTGGCTTTACATGCCTGGCTGGGAAAAATGTGTAAGGAGAAAGGATTCACATTATTGTAAAGTAGGCAGCACTTGCTAAAGAATGACTGTCCATAAAGAAGATGTAAAATTAATTCGGCTAGAGGAAAAAGAAATTCAGACAGTTCAAAAACTTTTCTATGACCATTGTGATTCTAACCAAAAAGTTCATAAAAATCTGCAATACTGGAAAACATACAGTTCAAACAAATGCAAAAATACACATTTCAGATGAAGGATGCAGTTTTCAGATTTCTGTATTCCTCACTGAAGAATGCTAAAAAAGGTGATGGTAGTACACTGAGAAATGCAGAAATGGTAGATTACACAGAATCTAACTAGAGTCCAGTAAAGAGGAGAAAGAAAGTCACAATATAAATCCAAGGGATAAGAAGAGAATTAGTACAGCTAGCTTTAATGTCTAATGCTAAATAAGAATATCAGCATAACAGGCACAATCAAAGTGTCTGGAAAAGAAGAAAATCATTCAGGTAATGCAGTATCAAGGCGCAAAATCCACAAGAATGGCAAAGTAAACCTTATTGATGGAGGAATAATCACAGTTTTTAAAGGAAGCTCTAAATCAAATAAGACTTGAATAACAGTATTAACGTTAGCTAGTTAGGAAAAGTTCTTTAGATCTTCTAAATTTTACAGCAACCATAATTTTATGTATAAATGCAATATCTTTGCAGGAGCAGTAAGAGTCAAAATTACATGATGGTTGTACTGAGTTATAAATATGTGTGTATATATAAAGTGGAAATAAATAAAACTGAGGAATATTATAAAAACCTGAATGGGATAGCTGAGATAGTTAAATCACTGTGGGTGGTGTGGATGCTATCGAGGGACATCTTTTGAGAATCAAAGCATATACACATCACTCATTAAAGAAGCAAGTCTGTCAAGCTAAACAACATAGCTAATAAAGGCAAAACACATTTTTCAAAAGAAGTTGTAGCTCAGGGAGGACAATAGAAAGAACTATAAAACCTGCTTTATCTATAAAACCATAAGAAGACAAAACAAAAAGAGTTTAAATAAATTTCTGGTAAACAAGCTAGTAATAATTGTTTTTTAAAGACAGCTGAAGGCAAAAGCCTTAGAGGAACTCTGTAAAGCCAACCCAAAACTGAGATACAGGAGAAGTGCTCTGAGAAGGCAAAATCTCAAATGTAAAACATCACACATTTTCTTCTTTGTGTTCAGCATAGAATAGCAGGGGAATTTTTCTGTCCTGGAGCCCTTTATGGGGCATTCATGAGAAGGTTAAGTTAGCTATACAAGCTGTTGTGGAACAAGCAGACACAGCAGTTACAAATCATTGGGATTAGCTGTTGCATGCCCAAGAGCCTGAAGGATGAAATCAGTGAACTATTACAATGGGTAACATTTTGCTTCAAACCACTGTGGAACATGAAGGCTTGCAGGTGCTAATATAGCATATGATTTTTTTTTTCCCCTAAAGATTTCCAGGGAGTTCAAAGGAGCTAAGGATGGATATGACTGACATGCACCAGGGCAAAACAGTAGGAGCAGTACTAATGGACTCTCACAGAATATCCCATACTGAAAATAAACCCTCAACATATCTTTTCTAAATAAAGGTCATGTTTTCTAACACTTTCAGATTTCTTTAAAGAGGTCGAAACACAGGTAGATACATAGCAATGTTGTGAACTCTGAGATATTACATAAGTTTCAAAACAATGGGGCAACTTGCTGTAAGAAAAATCCTTTCAGGGTTGTTAAATAGAAGGACACCACCTGGGGTAAAAATCAATAGAAACTGAGGAAATGTTCTGGACTATGGTTTGGCTTGGTTTTATGGATATCCTCTATACGTCACTGTAAGAGACAAAAGGCAAGGCCAGAGGGACCTTTGTCTTAATATGATTACTCTTACACACCTGCAGAAATGTGAAGTATTTTCATACTGAGAAAAAGAAGAATTTTTATATAAGTGGAACCTATGAAGTTTCAGACGTGTTTTGATACCTAAGAAGAATATGCACTATACAAAGTGGGATTACACTTCATGTGCAGGAAGAGATATAAAACAGAAAGCTGCCCTGATCTTACTGCAAATTCATAAAATATGGTTTAATGTGAATTTGCCTTACTAAAAGCTTTCAGCAGCTAATTGTTTTGACATACTTATCAAGCTTTATGCTTGATTTGTTTCTGCATTTCAGAGGAATGGAATAACCAAATTTCAGTAACTTCAAGGACAGCAGTAAGTGACAATCTTACTAATCATACACAGACTATGAATTTTTTAAAATTAGCATACTTCTTAAAAGTGTCATTTAAACTAATTGATATGAAAAGCTACAAATTGTTAGTGCATGATCACTATTTTCAGGCTGCGTTTTCGAGGATAGATATAATCTTCTGGACCAAGCCATGTTAAAATCTGTTCCTGATTATCATAGCAACGATGCTTAACATACGCCAGTTCTGTCTTTAGTACCTGAATGTCTCAGGTTATGACCTTTTGTTATTTGAAGGTGATCATCCCTTTTCCTTTGACAAAACAGTATTAACCAAGTAATTTTTAAAGTTGAAATCAAATGAACACTCAATGAACACATCAAATAACCAGGTTCAGGCTGATCCTGTAGAATCATAGAATAGTTTGCGTTTGAAGGGACCTAGAAGATCATCTAGTCCTAATATACTTCTAAACATTTAAAACTCATATTTTCAAAGTGATGTTTATATTATTTTAAAAAAACAAGAGTACATTCAGTATATCTTTTTTATTTTTTTCTTTACTGTTCTTTCTGGTTTTCTATTCCTTCTCTGAAGGATTTTTCATATTAATCATTTCATTCATACTTATTCAAAAATTAGCACAATTGGAATACTACATACTCTTAGGGAATCTGGGTGGGTTGTCATTGACATCCGTGAGAGTAATGTTCACAGTGGTAGTACCAGCTAGCCCTCCCAGCTGTCCTCCCATATCCTTGGCTTGAATAAGAACTTGATATTGTTCTTTCACTTCTCTGTCCATATTTGGCAATGCTGTTCTTATTACACCTATGAGAAGAAAGGGAAAAGAGAAAGAACAAGTCAATATAGGTCTGTGACTGTCTACCATTACATTTTAGTACCAGATCTCTTGGACCAGAAATGGAATTCCACCTAAACGGTTCATAAGACAGGAGTTCACACAGAAACATGCAAATCACTCAGGCTTTTCAAAAGTGTGCTTGTCAGCTATTCAACCATTCCAAATGGCTGTTGCATCTTTTCATTTAGGACATGAATTGCTGAATATTGCACTTTTGCTATGGATTTGAATGATGTGAGCACAGGTTTGCCCCACTGGGATGAAAGAAAGCTGCACTGTACAGAATAGGGCAATGTAAGAGGAGGTGGCAATGCATTTCAGAGCCTGCATCTTCAATTTTTTCCAACCAGTCTTAATCTTCAGTGATTTTGGATAGCTGACATCTAAATAGGTATGACATCTAAATATCTCTCTTCTGATACTTTAAGAATGTATATGATAAAAGGGAGACTTATGGAGAGAGAACTCACAGAATTAGCTGATGAGGTTGTAAAAATCTATAAGGTTTTGGGCACTCAAGCCTTTCTCTTGAAGCTAAATATATAGGAAAAAAATTCATTTCTTTGAAAAAAATTTACAGGTCCATATTACATTGAAAAACGCTGTATATTTATCAATAGTTTTTAGAAAACTAGGTGCAGTTTGGTGCAGACAGAGTGCACAAGTTAAAAATTAAACAAATTTGGAACATTCTTTCCTAAGATAATATTGGTTTAGAAAATATTTTCTAGTATGAAACCATTTTGTTTGAAAAGCAGTCTTCTTCCCCTGATATGAATATGGGTCTGGAATTATAAGAAAAAAAACTTTACAAGTCATACTTATGTTTAGAGCAACCAACTGTTGTTGTGTTAACAAGTAAGATTAGGAACAATAAGTTTATAGTACTTGTTCAAAGCCTAGAAATTACTTTGACCAAAACCTGCTATTTGGGGAACCTATTAAAGATACCCATTGACTGAATTATGCAACAATTTCATTTCTCTCCCCTTCTAACACTGATCATGATAACATTATTAACCACATCATGGCATATACTGTACCATGTAGATCTGGACTATGGCTAGTAAGTACTTAAGAATATTTAGATACTGGAGCACTATCCTTTTGAGCTCTTGAATCAAGTGAATCAATCAGTGAAGTTTAATGTTTTGCTTGTTCTAGTCATAAATATAGAACTGCAAAACTGTAACTTTTTTCATATTAATGTGATATTCATAAAAGAATTTTTTGTAAATAGGTTGAAAATTACTAGGTTTCTTCTTGAACTTCTTATTCCATATGTTCTGCATTGCAGACACTATGTGTTCCATAGTATTTTATAACATATTTGGTATGCTCATTCTAAGGAGAAAAGAGCTATGCGAATTAAAGTCTCCTCTGGTTAGACTAGTGAAAAAAAACTACCATTACGTGGAAAAAAAATGAAAATGACAGATACAGTAGGTTGTGAGCAGCAGATACAGTTAATTTCATTGTTTATACCTTTTTTTAAGTACAACTGAACAGCTTTCTTAGAAATGCTCCAGATGTTTCATTCAATGTTTCATTCCAATTCCAAATGATTCATTAAGAAAATGCGCAATCTATCACTTTAGAAATTAATTTCCCTATCACATATCTGGAAGTATAAAGACATTCTATATACTCTTCTATAAAAAGAAAAAAGTTTCCTCCATAAAAAAAAAAAAAGAAGAATCTTCATGTCTAGCAATTTATAAATAGTTTTCCCTTTTCTACCTGTTCTATTTCAAAAGCATAAAAAACCCTCCCTGAAAATACTACTTCTACCAAAGCCATCAGTTCATACGGACAGGTAAAAGGTGATTTAAAGTATATAGACAGCAAAATCAAAAAATAAAAAGGAGGTAAAAATCCATGGGAAAGAAAGAACTAAAATATTGACATTCCAGTTTCAGCTTCACAAAGAATATTCAAACTACATATCAAAGGCTTTTTATAATGTAGAATGTGCATCTAATAGCATTCTGAATGTGTTTAAATCCTCCTATCTTAATATTTTACATTAAAGATTGTTCAGCCCCAGAACTGAATAACTTTGTTGTTTGTTTTTTTCTTTGCAAAAGTCATCAATATCAAATGTGGAGAACAGTATATTCTCAATGAGGCTGCTGAAAATTGAAAATAGCATGTATGTGACCTGAGCCAGAAGACGTGCTCTGCAAAGTTATTGAGCCATGATTCAAGAGGAGAAGATAAATTTATGTGGAAGAGAAAATCCAGGTTCCATGAAAAATTTCCTGAATAAATATTAACATCAATACTCCTGATGACACAAACTTGGATTTCAAGAGTGTAACTGAGGTCAGAATATGGACAAGAATACTGAGTCAAGGAAAAAAATTGGAGACATTCACCCATAAATGATACTGACCTCAAAAATACATCAGAAAATTGAGTGGAGAATAGTTTGTAAAAAGAGCATTGTAGAACAGAACAGAAAGTATAGCGGACAGATAAGGGAGATTATCTGTCTTAAGAGAAGTAGTCTATGTTAATAAAAAAACCTCAAAATCAGAAGAGCAATTTCTTAGCATCAAAAAGTAACCTCTGTGTACAAGAGTTGAGGTCATAAAATGTGTCAGTCTAACAGCTCTTCTCCAGTAGGGAATGTAACGTGTTTAACTTTCCTGCAAGTGTAATAAAAGCCAGCTCTCCCGCTTCCATATAGTTTGCTTACCTCCAGCAAAGCACTGCAAAAATTAGGAGATCAGTAAAGACGAGGAGTAGAAGGGCAGCTGTGACATTCAAGCCAATAAAGGTTAAAAACTATTTAAGTGTCCTAGATTCATATCACAGTAAATGTTTATCACCTATCAGGAATTATTTCAGAAAGGTGTATGTATAAAGGCATGTGCCTGCCAAATGTAATATTTATTTCACATATAAAGCTATGGTCAGTGGTTTCATCATTACTGTTTTGCAATGAGATCTTGAAGTGATAATAGAAATTCCACAAACGTATCAGCTTTTGTGCAGTAGAGGCTGAGAAGTGAACAGACTGTTTGGAACTGTTTGGAAAGGAATAAAGGGCAAAATGTTACAAATAAATCATTTTATTTATTGGTATGAGCTGCTTTCTTGAACACTATGTGCACTTCTCACCCTGAGAAGGAGGAGGATGATCAGTGTTATGGAATAGTTTCTGTTTAAAAAATACAACAACCTAGAAAAGAGGTAATTCAGGGAAAATATGTCTATAAGGTCATAGGGAACTAATAAATTGGAAATAACTGTTCAATTTCTTGTGCAATCTAAACATGAGGTATGACATTAGTTAAAAATTGTCACTTTTCAAAGAAGCAAGAGGAGTGCGTTCTTCACCCTAAAAAAATTTACCTTGGAATTTCTAGGTACTGAGTGTGTAGATACTGTGCTCCTGGATAAGTCAACTCTTCTGGGAAGTGGACAAGTTATGGAGGAGAAATCCTTCCAGACTTCTAGTTACATGGACAGTACTAGTCACCCAGGAAGTTTGTAAGAACAAGTTGTTGGAGATTAGAAGAGTATTCAAGGTGTGCATCACTAAACACTTCCTCATTAGAGCTAAGTAGGCCCACACTTTTGGAAACATTACGGGACAGCATAGACCTTTTGTTTTACCTCATGAGGATATTCTTAAGTTCTTTAAATAATTACGAGGGAATGTCTCAAAATTGTCAGCAGAATGCAAAAGACAGCAAAAAAAGACCAAATAAAAGCAACCCAAAAAATGCTTATCCATCTGCCAACACTTCTGAGTTTGTTGGTTTGTACCCAAATGTCTGTCTTCCCCTTTCCTGTCTTAAACACTCAGACGTCGAGCAGTAAAGCTCTGCAGTGACAAATTACTGTAGCTTTTCCTTAAAATAAAGAATTGGAAATGCCACATATGTAGTACTGCCCAAGACTTTTGGATTTTAGAGCAAACCATTAAGCAACATCCTGTGCATTATTATACACATACTGCTTGTCTCTACAGCCATTGTTAGACTCACAGGTAACACTTATATTTAACCTTGTTAAGGTAAGGTAGGTTACACTACTTTATTGTTGATTGTAGAAGCATGCTTCTAAATGCTTTTTTTCTGATATAGGATTTTAAGCTGTACTGGTATAGCTTTATTATAAATCTCCTTTACAACTGTGTCCATTCTTTTACCACCTAGGTCCACATGAGTAACTCATTAAAGGATACCAATAGACAGATGTGGAGATACTGGGTTTGTATGATGTTCCAGGGCTAGTAGGGTGCTTGTCACCTCCTATGGTCCACTCTCTACTTACTACTGAGTAACAGATGAGAACATATGATACAGCAATACAAAGTGCTATGGGAAAAAAGAGTTCTTCAAATATTAATAACCATTTTTTTCCTTGGAAAACTTGTACTGGAACTTCAATTGTGGCTTCAGTAAAGGTTTATCTTGCCATTGAATTCCTCCTGATTCTTTACAAGACTGGAATAAAAAAAATAAGTATAAAGGTAAATACTACACCTCTCCTGCCTTGCCCCAGACATTTGAAGAAGTCTCATTTCAGTTTGAAAAGCAAACTTGCAATATGATCTCCTGCTAAATTGAGCATGTGAAAGTGGAATGTGTCCATTAGTGATTGTCCACTAACAGCCTTATGAGTCCCTCACTGCCAAATTAGTGATTTGTCAGAGATCAAGACTCTTTAACACAAAATATGACATTCAAGTACAGCTTCACTGGGAAGAGAAACTATTTACTGAAAGGGGCATACAGACATAACACATACAGGATAACAAAATGCATGGCATTCAACATGTAGGTTATTGGGTCCTTAACTGCATTACTAAATATAGAAACGAGAATGACATTTAGAAAATATAGAACAATATACTTAATTAACATGTCTACTAATCTCCCAAATATCTACTTCTTTTTAAATGCATTATTCTTTCCTGGTCACATATCCAGTAACACCACACAAACCTACTATGTTCCAGAAAAAGAAAAGAACAAGAGATGAGTAGCTGTTCTACAGTCTTGAATTAGTTCTATATAGCAAAACAATAATTGCTAGAAATTTCTAACTGTAAGTTCAGTAAGTAAAAATGCTGAGAAAAAAGAATATAGACCCAAGATACAAAACTGAATCATAAGGGGAAAAAAACCCAAACAACCAACCAAATATAGAATACCTGTAGCAGATAATGCGTTAGCTATAGAGAAATGATATAGCATAAAAACGTAATTGTTTAGCGCATACATATTATAGCTATTCCAGGAGTGATTGGAGAAGCATGATTTTTTTGTTCCTACAAATTATTTTAATCAATTAAATAGTCAGTACTCAAAAGTGAATCATGTACAAAGTTACTCTACTGCCTTTCATACATATCAGCCTATTCCATATTTGCTCATTGATACTGCCCACATGAATAAAAATCCAAACTTTGAATCTTCCACTGTTGCTGATAAACTATTTACCTGTTTTTGGATCAATGGAGAAATATGGTTGTCCTTGAAGAATGCTGTAAACCACTCTAGCACTGTTTCCATAAGTGGGATCATCTGCATCTGTCGCCTTTACTTGAAGCACATATGCTCCTGCAAAGAAACACAGGTAATCACATTTTCAGTATAGAGCAGTGATCGAGGATATTTCAGAGATGTTAGTCTTGTTGTTTATGAATTCTGTTGTAATTCTTGTTCCACTGGAGACAAGGTGAGAATAAAACAGTCAACTCTTCAGCTCCATCCTAGCAACCGTCTGAATAACAGTTTAAGCATAGTGGGGAGGAAAGGGGAAGCAGCCCACCTTTAGAAGATATTTGTAAACAATCTGTGGTGCACACATTATTTGCAAAAACACCTTACTCAACACATGGAGGATAAAAGCCTGGGGAAACACAATATTGGATTTTAACAAAGTATTATACCCTACAAATTTGTGAAAAGGTAGACAAATGTGGAAGTAAAATACATGAGTTGCCTTTAAAACAAGTATTTGGTCAAGCAGTTCCTGAATATGCCACCAAACCAATATCTAAAGACCTTAAAAAACTATACTGCAGACTCCTAAACAAGGAATTTCTGTTCTTATTTTTAGAACAAAATGCAGCGTTTGTCTTCAAAATCCAGACTTGAGTCTTCTTGCATTTCCAGTGCAGCTCAGTAGGAAAAAAAAATACTGTGGAGGAAGAATCTCCCCATCACACTTTACTTTCATCCATCATTCCAGACCAGACATAATGCAGTTTGCTTTATATTCTAACGTCAAGGGATTCCACGGAGGAAAATAAATGCATGTGAAAACAGGAAACTTACTGTAAATGGCAATGGTCTTGCAGAAATATCTTGTCCCTCCTACTGGTTGCTAAGCAATTTACCTGCATTTTCCCACTGCCCTGTAACATAGGTGTTAGTGTTCAAACTGCCTTCAGAAAAATAAGTGGCCACATATTTAGGTTGTCCCATCAACGTTCAATCAATACTTTCCGGTGATCTTCTGTGCAAATGAATGTTAGAATTTGCAGTCTTGATTTGGAGTGAGTGATGGTTAAGATAACCTACATGAGAAACAGCACAAGGAGGGTTATCCCCACCATTTTTGTTTTAAGAAATGCTCTGCATTTGGAGCTCATCTGACATTTTGTCAAGAATATCCATGGAATGCTGCTAACACTGCAAGACTGCTACTTTTCTGTAATGAAAGCTGGCAAGTTTCGAAGGATATTCACAATCTAAAATTAACCTTAATGGGTTTGTTGAAATTTATTTCTGGGAGTGCCTCACTGAAAAATGCTCCACTCAAAAGGTCCTATGGCTTAGGCAGGAAGTCTTAAGAGAAATAGTTGTTTGGAACTTTGTTTTTTCAGTGTCCTTCCTCATCTCTTTATTGGAGTGAGGCTGATGGGTTTGGAACTACCATTGTACAAATATTTACTGCATAATAGTTGATCATACAAAACTGCTCCTATCACAGCTCTTTATTGAATAATAGAGAATGTAAAGGTATTCCAAGAGATATTCTTTCTATCTCCTGAAGAATACATAGAAATCTAAGTGTTATTTGACTAACAATCACATTTTATAGTCAACAGGCTAATCACATGTTTAAGCTGAGAACAAGTTTCATTAATATGAACTTCTAAAAGAAAGAAAGGATTAGCAAAGCATAAATGAATGAAAGTAAACTACTGAGATGGATTCAGTTAACTAAAAGCTTGAGGTTACTGTCTTGGTCTTCTGGATGTGAGGGGTGAGAAAATATATGTACTGGAAAAGACCAAAATCCAAGCTCAGTATAACATTATGGAAGCAACGGCCACTCAAATACTCATGCCTTTCTTTACATTGCACATAATCATAACTGATCATACATTAAACAGCTTAGACAAGCTCAGTTGGGGGAACAGAGTTTCCTACTGGAATGACAGGCTGTAGCTATATGATACCTGCAGAGCACTTGGTGGCTTTCATCTGTTCCTGTCCATAAGGTATATCTTTGTAATAAAATTCCCCATTTTCAGCTCTGTATTCTGCTCCAGAAATTCAAAAAAGTCACAGCAATAACTTAGCTCNTTGCCTTCCTTCACTGCTACAGTATCTCATTATCATTAAAACCAAAAATATTCAGTCCACTTTTTCCACTGAAAATAAATACTATTTTAAACACAGATGCTGTCTCCTTCCCTCTCTGCTGAATTGTTCAGTCTTTCACTGTGTTCTAACCTTAGAATGGTGAGTTTTGCTCCTATCTGAAGTGGTGGAGAAAAGCATAAGATGCCCTGATGCTGAGACTGGAGCTGGGACAACATGACTGAGTGTTCTAGTTGACAAGTGCGCTGCTTCAGGACTGGTTTAAGACAATAGTCTACACTTCAGGGAAAACAAAACAAAACAAAACAAAAAAAACCCCAAAAAACTAAACAAACAAACAAAAAAACAGGGCTGTAAAACACTCCCAAGTCTTCCCTCGGGCTAGTAATCGTGTTTCTGATGCCACACTGTTTGCTGCTTCAGGGAGCTCATTTTACTTTGTCTTCTGATTACGAACTTGGAAAATGTTGTGATCATGTTACCAAGACCTTTGCTTTGTACCTTGAAGAGAGCAATATTCTCCACAAGAAAGCAGGATAGGCAGACCGAGATTTACAAATGTAACAGCAGAAAATTAAAATTCTTTGTACATGTGATTATTTTCTTAAGTACTGAGCACTCAGAAGACCTACCAAAGGTCAGAATTTATAAATGTAATGTTTCTGGAAGGGTAGCCACTGCGAATGCCTTCTCACAGGTTATCAACAGAGAACTTCCAAATATCATAATAACAATCTTTCTAACACTTGAGACTATCTAATAGAAACAGCAGATCTCTTGTCCAGAGAACTGGCAATCACCTTGAGAGGTTGAATTACATATTTTACTACCGACTGTTCACGTTGACTTGCTTTGGACAACAAATATACACAGTTAAAAGGTTGCTAAAGTCGGGCAGCAAGGAAAATGCCATGTTACTTAATCAACACTTTTTGTACTTTTAGACTTTAGGATGCATCATCTTTATGAAGCATTGCTCCTTACTCACAAATTGATAACAACACCTAAGTCTATATACCATTTCTTTTAAAAAATAATACTTAATACTGTACTGATATTGGGATTTAAAATCAGTAATAACCAATATGTTGAAGCTGCAGTGAGACAAAATAAATCACAAATGTGATTTGGTTTTGTCAGATTTTTTTTTTAAGAAGAAAGCATTGTCCCCCTTAAGTGCTTAAGCTCTTATTTGAACAGTGATTCTTATTTTCTATCCATTTCTGTTACAATTCTTCACTTGTATTTGTCACTATCAGATCTTTTCTCTTAATCCTTAGAAGCTCAACTCAGGAAAAAAAGTATCACAATGTACTTTGAAGAGGATTGTGAGATATGCTAGTTTGCTATGCCAGGTCATATTTGGAAGGCAGATTTAGCTCTAGTAAAGTTTGTGCAAAGTTTTACTTAAAGAAAAGTCATAGATACCTTATGAACTTTTTAGATACCTATGAACAGTGTCGTTTATCCATTTATTTATAGAATTATAGAGAAAATAACAACTAGTTTCTTTATTGTTGTTATAAAATAAATCAATAAGAAAAGATGATATGTATTTAACAGATTAAAAACTACCTGGATAAAAAACTGTGGGGAGGGGAGAAATTTACAACAGCCTTACAGTAGTAAGTTCCAAAAGGACTTTTTATGAGAAACGTTAAGATCTTCAAGCAACATTAATTTTTCTCGTTATGGCATAAGTATTCACATGTATTTAAGATGTTGGCATGTGAAATATTGAATATGTTAGTGGGGGATTTTTAATCAACAAAGTTAGTAATTTAATCCATTCAGTGTCCCAGGAGACAAACAACAGTTATAGCAGTAAAAATCTTCATCTGGTTTTGTTTATTCAAAGCAAAAGTTACCCTGGCTGAGAATGGAGTTTGGAGCTCATCCCTTATTCCATCATTTGTTTCCTAAGGCCAAGCAACTATAGCTTAAACCTAGTTAATATCCTTTTGACAGAGCATTGACCAGCTCCCTTTCCTTCCAAAGTTACTATGACCAGGTTTAGCTGCTGCTAAATGACCAGCAGCAACTATATCCAAACCAGAAATTATTTAACAAAACAAAGTTTTGCTGAATGTGAGAGCCAGAATGAGTGTTTTCAATGTGATACTTAACAGTGTTTATATCACCTATTATTGACTCCTCCCATGTAGGGATCTACACCCACACCAGGGATCTACACCCACACCAGGCATCTACAGATTGCTTTGCAACCAGAGGCTAGCAAGGGGGAGCCTGGTAGCACTGGTCTACATGTAGCAGTGTTGCACAGACAGATGTGAAATACCACAGCTGAATCCATATCTACATCTAAGTTCTTATGCAAAAATGTGAAGTTGCAAGATGAGGAAGCAGACAGCAGCCATCAGACTGCCTGAAAATTCTGCTGTAGACCTAGGTGTCTGAGAATCCCTGCACAGACCAGTTCTTAGTTGTCTAAAAATACTTGTTTACATATTCTTAGTTACATACTTAAGGAAATGTAACATTATTACACAAAAGGAAGAATAAATACTGATGTATAAAGTACAGTTTTATTAAGGCAAACATTCCAAGTCACATTTTAGCCAGATGAATAGCAGGCATTGAACACAAAAAATAATCAATTTCACAGCAATAGCAGTTTCAACTGTATTATACCATCTGTCAGGTCTTTTACATCAAACAGATAATATGTAAAGCTTAGATTTTTATGAGAGGTCAAGAACATTTTTTATTGATGTGCCTCCATTTCCTAACTTAAATACATGCTTAATGTTCTAAACAGGTTTTCTGAAATTGGTTTCTCATCCTTTCAGTATTATTATGCATTGTACATTGTATCAAACAGGTTTCTATTTTATTGCAAAGCATAAAACAAATATACTTTTAAAACAAGACTATAAAATTTAATTATTTTTCTCCAGGCAATAATAGAGGGTGCCACAAAGTTAGTGATGGAGGATTACATTTACTATATCTCGTGACATTTTAATTAAAAAATGTACTTACATTATGGTATAGAGTAATCAAAAGAACAAAAACCATAATATTTCTTGTGATTTAGAAATATCTTGTAAGATAGACAGCATTTAAAAATGCTTTTAAAAAAAATTATGTGCAATGAACAGATATTTCACATAAAGCATAAATTACAGAATAATGGAATTATGTTGTTAACCAATTATTTCTGTAATAGAAAGAAAAGAAAAACAACGCTAAACCATTGACAACGCTAAAGGAAAGGGTATGGAATTTTGATAAAGATTATATTTTCTTTAAAAGAATACAGACAATACTGAGGACTAAGATACTGTAAACAGTTGTTTTAATCACAGCAAGCATACTGGCCTGAATTTTGCTGTGGCTGATGAACAAAGCCAATGTAGCAATAACTGCAAATAGAAGGGAGCCCAAGATCTCCAACTCATTGGCCAAACTGACTAAAATTATACTGAAAAAGCCTCATAATCTACATTGGAATCACTAAAGGGAATTATTGGAAGCCTGAATTTATACCATAGGAAGAATACCCTGGGAGGTGTTTGAGTCACCTTCTCTGGAGGTGTTTAAGAGACAAGTGGATGAGGTGTTGAGGGACATGGTTTAGTGACTGATGAGAATGGATGGACTTGATGATCCAGTGGGTCCTTTCCAACCTAGTGATTCTATGATTCTAAGGCTATTTATAAAATAAACACTTGAATTCTATGACTAGTACCATTTTTTTCTGACAGTTTTAATTAGTAAAAATTTTAGTCTTCCAAAATCAGATGAATATCTTGATTAAAAATTTTCCATTCAAAGAGTACTAGAAAGCAATTTCAAATTTTTCTAATATACCTAGCTTCATATTCTCAAATTTTTATGAATGATCAGTTCAAATTTGTTAAAAAAATACCTCCGAAATTCAGACATTACTCAGTGTGAAAGCAGAATTTTAATTTATTGATTTTTCACCTTTGCTTTTCTTTTAAAAGACTAAAATATTGGCCTTTTGTACTCTTTCAACCTGGAAATAAGGTTTGTTATCGTAAAAGTGTAGGTGGAGTATGTCGCTGGTTGTGAACCTATTACTGCCTTCCAAAAACCCCAAGAAGTAAATTTTCTTGTATTTATTGAGTTGAACTGCAAGGCATGACTAAAAAGTTACAAAATGCAACTCAGACTAGATAAACTTTTTTTTCACTGTAGACAGAGAAGACTCCAGGCTAGGAGAATAGGACAAGACTTATTTAGATATAATACCTCCAAAACTAATGGATATAACACCTGCAGAACTACATAGACTTGCAAAGATGAACTAAAAAGGAGATGGTGATACGTCAGGTCTTTTCTCACTGGGATCAGCAAGGCCTTCAAATCCCATTAAGTTTGGTATTATATGTAAAAATTCAATTAAGTAGTTATTTTCCACAAAAACAGAGAGGGACCTGTTTAAGGTTTTGGAGAAGCAAGAGGGAGCTGGAGAGCAGCAGTAGGCTTTGGTTGTAGTTGAGAAGGGAAGGAATACTGCAAGTGAGAGCAGGACTGCAGCATGACATAACCATTCAAAAGGCCCTTGCTGGACCCTCTCTCCACTCTGTGTAGATCAGAGATTCAGTCAGAGCAGGTAAGTCAGGCCCTTGTCCACCCAAATTTTTAGTATCTCCTGTGACATAAATCTCACAACCTCTTTGGATGCTCCTATGGAATCCCTTCCAGCAGATTCCTGGACAAGTTCAAGTCTCCTAGTTTGAAGTTCAGAGCTGTGATTTTATTATTTGTCTTGTTTACCACTTTTTCCTGTATTTTGGTAGTAGGAAATGAGTCATAGTATGTGAATTTTCATAGAATTTACTCTGCAAATTCTTATGAAGGTAGTTCCATTTATTCATGTTGAGTAATGACAGGGTTGCCTAGCTGCCAGTAGGGAACACACCTCAACAAGTTCTAATTAAAAAACTTTCATCTTAAGCCCTCGTTGTCTTTATTTTTCCCTCAATATGGTTGTCTTGTAGATTTGGAAGAACAGTTACTGTCTTGCTGTACAACCTCTTCATGACTATATGTATGATTTTGCATTATTGTTATTCTGCTGGGAGTTGTTGCCTAGTACTTTTGAAAGAAATCAGAAGATTGTACCAATAGTTTTTCCATAGGCAGGAGGAAGGAGGGGCATAGATGCTGGCGTAGAAACTACTTCACGTATTATTCCTAAACTATTCCAAAAATAGCATCTTGATAACCTAAACAGTATCCATCCTCTTTGCAGAATTCACGTACAAACCTAATCAACCTCTAATTTTCCTGTGTTTTCTTTTTTCCAAGGGAAAAAGAAAAATAAAATTATTAAAAAAAANGGGTTGCCTAGCTGCCAGTAGGGAACACACCTCAACAAGTTCTAATTAAAAAACTTTCATCTTAAGCCCTCGTTGTCTTTATTTTTCCCTCAATATGGTTGTCTTGTAGATTTGGAAGAACAGTTACTGTCTTGCTGTACAACCTCTTCATGACTATATGTATGATTTTGCATTATTGTTATTCTGCTGGGAGTTGTTGCCTAGTACTTTTGAAAGAAATCAGAAGATTGTACCAATAGTTTTTCCATAGGCAGGAGGAAGGAGGGGCATAGATGCTGGCGTAGAAACTACTTCACGTATTATTCCTAAACTATTCCAAAAATAGCATCTTGATAACCTAAACAGTATCCATCCTCTTTGCAGAATTCACGTACAAACCTAATCAACCTCTAATTTTCCTGTGTTTTCTTTTTTCCAAGGGAAAAAGAAAAATAAAATTATGAATTTATGACTCACCTGCACCACAACATTGCAATTCAGATCAGGAGATTCCCTGCCTCAGTGAGTATAACTCTGGCCTGCCACTAGCATTTTTAGCAAAGCTCCTATATGGGGAGAACTTGTGCATCCCTGAAGAGAGATGCTGACATTGTCTTTTTGAGACCTATTTTAATAAAAGAAATAATATGCTTTGAAAACAAAATCCTAAAGCTGACTACCACAAAAGTAGTATAAAGAATGTATATTTTACTTGGAAAAGCCAGTTTCCAGTTTATGTATTCATGATTGTGCAGTCCTGATAATAACAGAAGCTTACTGGCTCCATCAATGACTTGAATTCTAGACACAAACAGGGGAGTACCTTTTCTCCTGTTTTGCATTCCATGTATCACATTGAACAAAAATATATTTTGCTCTCATTTGTCAGAAGTAGCTATGTCTATAAAAGCAATACTGCCATTCCCTGTTGTAATTGATGAAAAATGGTAGCTTTTTCACTAATAGTTCTGCTGTGCCAGTAGCTAAAAGTAGCTGCTGCAAGTCTCAGCATTTAGTGCATAATCAAACATATTTCTAGGATCCCTAGAATAACTTTCAATTTACAGTGGGAACAATCCGGAGAGTATGGGAAGCTGGCTTTGTTAAGCTGAATGACACATACACTCTGATTTCATGTGGAAAACAGTGCTTAAAAAACTGAGTTGGTTTTTTTTCCTGGGAAATTGGAAGAAAAGGCATTGTGAATGAGGGACGATTTTTTTGTTTTTTTTCTTCCTTGTGCTATAGATGTTTCATAAAGTAGAACTATGGTTTTAGAAAGAGGAAGCATATTTTGGTTTTGTCTCTCAAAGTCTTTATTGTGAATTAATTAATAGGTCTCTCTTTCCTGGCCATTTCCATCTCTCTCATGGATGATCAGAGTAAATATAGGAAAACTACATCTGTGGGACTTTTAGATAACTATATAGCTTGGAAATCAGCCACTAAGGGCACACAATCTGGCTAAGATAATAATGATCCTGTTAACATTGAATTTTTATTTTATTTATTTATTTTTATTAATTTAAGCTATTTATTTATTTATAAAGACATCCAGTGGCTTATATAGTCCCAAGGCTGTGATAACGTTTACACAGTTTGCATTTTAGAAGCAAATGAGGAGCTTGAAATAGCAGCTAATAGTCTATACCCAATATGCACATAAAGGAGTAGCCTGGTAAAGTAACTGCTGGAAATAATGTGCAAAGAGAGCAGCCCAAGAACTGATTAGCAAATGGTAAGCTTAGTATTTATCCCTTTGAGAAATAAATATCAAGAGTGATTTTTGCTTTCTGTTTTCAAGTCTGTGGATTGTTTTCCTCTTACCAAAATGACAGAAGTTTCTCTCAAATATATGAAATTTAGCAAATAATAACATTTAGCTTTGATTTTTGCTTTCATCATCTTGGCAACTTGATACCTCTTTTGGTCATAACTCAACAGGGACTTAATTTTGCCAATATATCCATCATGGCTAGATGTGGGAGATAAAAGTAACTGTTATACCTTCCAATCATGATAACTATTCTGGCAAAATCCCTATTGTAAATGTTCCTGTGCTGATAAAAGCATGTTTTTCTTGTTTTAGTTTATGTTTTGTAGTGAGATGGTGTAAGCTGTATTAGAAGAAAGAACCATTCTGATATCAAATGCTATGCCTGAACTAGAAGACTTTGCCAAAAATACTGTATGAAATCAGATGCACCCTGGAAGTAAATATTTCTTCAATAGAAATGTGAAATAATAAGATGTTAAGTTACCATACCTGATACGCTGGAATCATACAGTTTTAAGAATAGAAGAGTCATCCTCAAACAATAACATTAAGATTTACTATTAATTTATTAACCCGTAAAGTTGTTTCAGTGTGATAAAAAATATTTTTTTCAGGTGCTAATGTTCAGGCTAAATATTAAGCTCAATTTGAGTGAGGAAAGTGATATACTAGAGTTGATTCCTAGCTTTTGAATGCTAATGTAATATGATGGTTGTCATGATGTTTAGATATACAGAACTTGTTGCTATCGGCTGCACACCTTTCAACAACCTAACATTTTTCTAGTAACAGATGAAAGAGTACTGGGCAAAGAGGCATTTTTAATCAGTCCGGGAAATGGCGTTAACTTTTCTCATGGAAGATCTCTTAGAGATTCTTAAAGTGTGGCAAATGTCTAAAATTTTGAGACTTCTTCCCCACCTCCCTAAATATAAGTACCCCCAAACCGGCAGATATCACACAAAGAATTCAGGAGGAAGCATGTCATAGTGTACTTCCATTATCTTAGCATTTGAAGTTTTCATGAGCTGAAGATCCACACATCAATCCTTCAAATGTCAAATGATTTATTCAGAATGTAGTAATAAGAAAACTTGAGCTTTACACAAGACACAAGAGAAAAATAGTGTGAAATAAATGTCATTCATGCTAAATGTCAGTTGAAGTGACTTTGCTTTGATTCTCAGTGGATGTTTGGATGGTGTATGAAGGCTGCTATGTTTCATTTATTTTTACTAGATGTTGGACCTGGGTAGAAATAATTTAATTCTATGTTCAGCCAGGCATCTTCACAGGAACAAAATTCATTTTTACACTGGAATTTGGTGAAAAAAAGTATTTTTAGTGTTGAATAAGAGAAAAAAGTTTACCACGACCTTTTGGCTAGTTATATTTTAATAGTGTCATACACTTAGGATCAAGTTTTGGTAACCAAATTTCATACTAATCTGGTGACATTTCAAAGAAAAGAGATTTGCAGAGGTTGATGACTAAGCACTTTTAAAGTCTGTTTTGACTGCATCACATCCCTTCCTACCTACATAAATCGTGGTAGCTACATCTCTCAAGAAAGATGCAGAGCAGTCTTAATGAACATCTTTTTCCTTCATTTTTTTGTTTTTAATTTAACTTTAGATCTTTTCTCCTACTTAAAATCTACAAAACTCCCAAGGGCAAACTTGGAACAGCCAGAGACATGATAGTATGCAAAAATAACCTCAGAACACAACAGTGACTCCTATACAATCCAGTAGGCAATGTGATTTTGCGAGAAAGTTGCTGATTTTTCTTTAATTATTTAATCAGAGCATTGCTTTGAAGACTTTCCTGCTACTTCAAGATCAAATCATTGAAGAATTCATAGGATTTTATTCCACATATTTGCATTAAATTTTAAAATCTCATCTGATCCTTTCAATGACTTAATCCATAATTTCTGTACTATTCTACATAGCTTCTAATATTAACATCCAACTACACTAACCTTCATCAGTGCTAAAGGACAGTAATCCCACATACCCACGACAGGACCCTGACTATAGGGACTTCAGAACATGATATGGCACGAATGTCCTCAGGTCTGACAACAGATTCACCTCATGTAAACTTGTTTACAAGGTTAAGAAAAGTGGTAAAAGAGGCATTGTTACTCCAAGGGACATCAGGCTTAGCCTCCATCACAAATGATATTTTGGAAAAAAAGTAGAAAAAATACATGATTTAAAAACAGATAGGATAAAACGCCCCTACATAAGTCCTTGTCTGATTCCTACCAGTGATTGATTAAAACCCCAAAACACAGAACATAATATCCTTTCCAAACATCTCTTCTCTTTTACCACAGTAGTTCGGCCTTCCTAAAACAAACCTAGTGAACTATTTTCCCTTTCTACAGGAACAGGATAAGGAGTAATGAACAAAGCATACAGCAAGGGAGAGGGTTTTGATAGATGAACAGCAAAAGATTGCACAGAGATGATTGTGGCGATTCTTATTCTCAACTGTGTGTTCTGTACCCTCTCTGAAATCCTATTCCTGTTGTAGGAATGACCCTTAATAATTCATAGCATAGTGGACTTCGCACAAGCTGCTGGATTATCCTTAGAGCAGAAACTCCTGAGACAGAGATGAAACAAATAGCTGGCAGCAGAAAACAGTACAGGCTTTCAAGTTAAGAGTGATCAGGCTACAAACAGAGCCCTAATGCTAATGGTAAGCACATAATTAATTTTTTTTTGTTATTTTACTAGAGAGATTGTGGTGTCACTACATTTAGAATTTCTTGAGAACAGATTAGACATTCATTAGGACTGACATACATGAGGCTGATCCTCATGGAAATGCAATGAGTGAATTTGAGATCCATTCTAACTCCAGATTTGTGATTCTGTGCACTGTATAGACATCCCTCCTAGAATAATGCCAGGTACCTGCTCTTGCAGCTACAATGGAAGCGCCTCTGCATTAATAAACTATAGTTTGGGGAAGGAGTGTAATTTTGAAGCAAATCTTTCAGTTGTTCCTGCTTACCTAGTTAATATGTGAACATCATTTAGGCATGCAAACTGGATTATTTTGGAAGAAATATTGTAGGTAGGTACTTGGTGCAACATAGCTGTTAATAGATTGGTGTTCAGTTCAAGGGGTCATATGAGAGGTTATTTGAAACCATGAGAGTAGATATACCTGGGTGCTAAGTTCTCAGCACTTGGTTTTTTTATCACAAAGACCTAGTTCTATTGCATGTCTAGTATGACAGAGAGAGCTTTCTTTCTGTTCACAGCATCACAAATAATACTTCTCTAATCCTTTTCAGAGCCCTTAGATCCTACTGTAAAAATACATATGTATCACTATTATTTCACAGAAGGAACATTTGCAACTTCAATAGCAAAAATCTACAAAGTTTTAACTGAAGACAAAAATGTTGTGGTAATATTACTATACAAATTGAACTAATTTCATAGCACTGAAAATTAAATATTTTAGTGATAAGGAGAGAGAGGGTATTCAAACCAGGTCAAATTAAACATATGAAAGTTTTAAATATAGCCACTTAAAATAAGCTGGAGCATGGCTCTTCTATGTCAATTATCTTATAAGTGTGATAACTCCAAATCAGACTATCCCAATCTAAGTCACATAAAGCAGTATATTACATTCTTCACACTCCTTAAAGTCATACCTTTGAAAGAATTACAGTCTACTGTCAGAAAGTAGTCAAATGACAGTCTCAAGAGCTGACAGAATTACAAAATATTGCTTATTTGGGAAAATACTTTATGATATTTTAGAAGGCATCATGTAACATAGAGCTGTGAAAATACATGGTTTTATTTGCCTTGTTAACAACTAAAAAGTAAAGCGTGTCTTTTAGAACAAAATGATTCTATGATACTGATCAGCCTTTGTGGTGGAGATATTTACTCAAAATTTTGCTTGAATGATTCTGCAAACATTCTTTTCTTCAAATAATTAACTATGCAGACAACTCATTCTGTATTTGAAATATGTGATTGAACTCTGGGAACATTTAAAATACAAAACCTCCTGTCACCTGTCACAGATCAATTTCATTATTAATGTGTATAGGAAATCCAATTTCAACATATTTTGCTCCCTTTTGCAAAGTAGTACACCTTTGAGAAGTAATACTAAACATGAACATTTTTTAGAAAAGATTGATTTAGATTCTAAAGCTTTTAAGAAGACTCCATGTATGTTTTCTTTGTACAAGAATAATTTCATAATTTCTCACACTTTCTAGATAAGTTTGAAGACTTCAGAACTTCCAAACCCATGGGCGTCATGGTTCTTTTATAAATCCAGTTGAAATTAACTCAGACTGCTGTCAGAAGCTTTTAGAAATGTTCCTCAACCTGAAAGTGTAACACAGATGCTAGAGAAGACCAAAAAACAATTATAAATCTTTAATAAATTATTATTTATGTTCTAAATCTAAAAACTTTGGACATAATTTTCTTTCCCAAGAGCCACAATCACATTTGTCAACTTTACTGACCCCTGAAATCAGTTCCAAATTATTCAACAGGGTTATAAAATTAGTAGCAAGCCCCAGGCATAAGACTGCAGTTGGTTTTAGCACTCATTTTTGTTTTATTAACTACTAGAGCTCTACGGCAAATGAAATCACTTGGAATACTATGTAGGATGCATTCCTACAGCAGAATAACTTTTTTTGTTCTTTCAACTCTAGAATCCTTTAGATGAATTAGAGCACATGCATTTTCAAGTGTCCGTTGCAGCTGCATCAAGAGGTGCTAAAACTTCCAGAATCTGAAAGCAGTTTTTCATTTTCCTTATTAACTTATTGTGTCTTCTGGTCACAGGACAATTTACTGTCTAATAGCAAAATTAAATCCAAAACAATAAAAATGCCAAGTTTTCATCCACCTGCTAAAAGTATTCTCTCTTCTTTATAGAACAGTGATATTTACAGAACAGTAATGAAGTTGGTGGGGGGGCTGGAGAACGAGTCTTATAAGGAGCAGCTGAGAGAACTGGGGTTGTTTAGCCTGGAGAAGAGGAGGCTGAGAGGAGACCTCATTGCTCTCTACAACTACCTGAAAGGAGGTTGTGGAGAGGAGGGAGCTGGCCTCTTCTCCCAAGTGACAGGGGACAGGACAAGAGGGAATGGCCTCAGCTCTTCCAGGGGAGGTTCAGGCTTGACATAAGGAAAAAATTCTTCACTGAAAGGGTCATTAGGCAATGGAATGATCTGCCCAGGGAGGTGGTTGACTTGCCTTCCCTGGAGGTGTTTAAGGTGCAGGTGGATTAGGTACTGAGGGGCATGGTTTAGAGATTGGTGGGAATGGTTGGACTCGATGATCCAGTGGGTCTTTGGAATCTAGTGATTCTATGGTTCTATGATTGCACCTAGATTAATTGCAGGTCTTCTCACTGGCTGCTGAGAGGACTCATACCTTTGATATTCAGCTGCTCTGTCATGTTTCAGCCTTCAACTCTAACCAGTCTATTTCTCTTATTTTAATCTTCACTTTAATTTTGTTTTACAGTGATATTCAAAATAACCATTTTTGACACATTTTAATCTTCTAATAGGATGAATAAAAGTGAGGCTGTCTTTCCTGGAAATGTACTGCATATCAAATGGGCAACACTGCTCTGCGAGTTTTTCCCTGTCCTCTGCATCTAGTGCCAAAACCACGCTTCACGTCAAGGCACTGGCAAAAATGAGAATATGTCCTAACTAGGTAAACAACACAGGATTTTAATGAGAAATCTAAGCAGACTATTTCTAATTGTCTGAGATTTAATTTATTTCATTTCACTTTCTCTATGGGCCTTTTTTTTAATTATCAAAAGCAGGAAAAAGGAAATTAATAATAATTCATGTGAATGGGGGATAGTTGAGAAATTTTTAGAAAGACAGTGCAGGAAACAGGCTCATTCATTTCTTTGTTATTGTAGCTAAATAATGCAGAATACAGCCTGGTTTTCTTGACATTCAGTATGCATGTGAAGGCTACATTGAATGAGGGAATGCCTCTTTGACCATTATGTAAAAATGTCTAATTAATTTTCCTTTGTCACTTTCAATATGTTTCTATTATATGCTTGGGACTATTATGGTTCCCAGAGGTGACTAAATTTTTCAGCTTCAAATTACTTCCCTTAAGTAATTCTAAGTATTTTCTCACTGAAAAGTCTTAAGCACACACCAGTTGATGGTTGTGGTCACACAAAGAAAAACCCTGCTAGGCTATACTCATGCTTTTACATTGCCTTGAATATAATTTGTTGTTTTCATAAAGTTCCCAATCTTTCCTCTCATGGACCACCATGTAGCAGCAAGTTTTCATATGGACCACGTGCTACTTTGGCAGAAATGAGCTCTGGGAGTCTATCCCTTTAGTTCAGTTTCCTGATAAGTCACACGTAGTGGAATCCAGCAGGGCAAGTATTATGGGCAGAGATACCAGAATATGCTACCTTCAAAGACCCCTACAGATATCATCACCTGTGTTATCTGCTGGGGAGCTACTGACTGATTCATTGAGACTTCTGCACCACTGATAAGCTACAGAATGCATTTAGCTATGACTGTCATCGTATTTGAAATGAAAAAATGACTACTACAGAAGTAAAAATCATGTGCTGTAATGAAAGAGTAAATGAGTGCATTTGTATTTATATATTTTTTGTGTATATAAATATTATTTTAATTTCATTACTTTCATTTCTGTATCCCATTTCTGTCCCAAAAACTATTTTATAGAAGTATAAAATATTTTCTTTACTAAATGCTTGTAGATCTTCAGAGGTAGTTCAAGTAAACAGTTAATGAGCTGTGTTAGTTACCGAGTAATTTTCTTTGTTCTCTTAAATATTCAGATGGCATTTATTGCACAAGAAATAACTGTAAGCTTCCATGATTGACAATTGTGAAAGCTATGTTTTTAGCCACAATTTTCATTTTTTACTCTTTCTCTTTAGTTTTTAGGACTTCTTACAAAATATTCAGTTTTATGGTAGAGAAACACCCTCTAAATTATGATTGCAATTCCTATTAGAAATTTTCCAAAGAGAATATCCACCAGATGGTGCAATTCTCCTAGCAGGACACAGAATATGGTCCATGAAAGCTCTCAAATTCTTATCCACAGATATTATTTAATAATCAACATTTACTTGTTCACCATCCTATGTCCTATGCGTTTATGAATTTTGGGCTGATTTTTATTTAAAGGCCTAAACTTGTTAAAGCATCTATTTCTTAAAGAAGGATAGATAGGCAGAGGTGACCCAGCATGTTACTCAGTAGTACAGCTGACTGCTGTCATGACTTCCTCATAACTTCCTACCTGTTTTGCTAAGGAAAAAATCCCTCACGTTAAAATGTAAAATCTGCATGGAATTAAGGAAAAAAAATGGTAAAAAGAAAAGAAAAAACTCATACTTCAGGCCCCTGCTTTTTGTCACAGTATCACTACTTTGCCTTCTATAATTGCTCACAATGTCTTATCATTGCCTAAAAGATTTCTAATTTTTAATTTTAAATATCTTAGAGTTGACACAAGCTTGAGCTGGATCAATCCATTAAATAAAAAAAAAAAAAAAGAAAAAGAAATCACAAGTTCATTCTGACTTACTTTAAATAAATTATTTTACATCTAAATTTCCGTTGTAAGTCTCTTAGGACTGAAATAGTAAATACATGTCCAGGTTCTCATTTTAACAAGAATTTTGCCTTCTTTTTATCTTCATACCATATCTTAATATGACTTCAAGTAGTATCCACAGTTTTGCCTGATCCTTCTTTTGAATATACCAGAAGACCATTGCACAGGGCCCTATACCCTTGCCTGATCTTGGCTTAATGAAAGCACATGATTTCTCTCCTCATTCTTAGTGTAATGTTTGTCAGAAATGGAGTCTTCATTTGCCTCTACTCCCACAACCTATCTGCCACAGGCTGCCTTTCCTTTTTGTTCCTAGCCCAGGAGTGTCAGAACACTAGATGTACCTGGACCTTACATCAATGAAGTTTGAGGTGCCTGAGGAAAAAGGTACGTACGTAGGCATAAACATGGCACTTAACAAGAAAGAACAGGCAAAATAGATTAACTAGAAAACAAAGACTGAGTGGTTTGATGCTAATTCTGGACACTTTCCTATATGGTTCTGAGCCAACACAGGACTAAAATATGTAAGACTAATAGTGCTAATCTCTCCACCTAAGATATAGAACATTAGCCTACACAGACATGTGATGATGGGCACAGTCTGGGGAGTAAAGCTACCTCTCATGTTGAATGTACAGGGGGAGGTGGTGACCTTGCACTACTGCCATATGCACATGAAGTCTTGAGCAGGTTCACAGAATCACAGAATCACAGAATNCCTCCTCTCCACAACCTCCCTTCAGGTATTTGTAGAGAGCAATGAGGTCTCCCCTCAGCCTCCTCTTCTCCAGGCTAAACAGCCCCAGCTCTCTCAGCCGCTCCAAACCAAGCATTTCTCTATTAAATGCAATACATTTATACATTAAGACAAAAAACTAAGCTTCTTCATATAATACCTACTTTCAGTTTCTTCACAACTCTGGAATACCCTGCAAGCAGAGTCCTCCAAGGAACCCAAGTGTCTCCTTTCTCAAAATGACTTTCCCTTTTAAACTTGGAGTCTCTCACAGTTTACTCAGAATAACACTAATGGATTTTGGCAGGACTCTCACCTTTATAAGTGTGCTCTCTGCCTGATGTATTCTCAGAATACCTTATGTTTTCCACTCTCACAACTAGTTCTCCATTTGTTCTTCTTAAGATTTTTCCTTAAATTAAATATCCTTTTTACAGAAAAATGTAGTCAAATTTGTTTCCAGACATAGACATCCTACTTTTGCATATATAAATACATACAAATTGAGGTTTTGGCATGAATATAGTATACACGTCTGTGTGTGTGCATGTATACGTCTTCTGTTACTGACTTGAGAAAGCTAAACCTTGTCACATTTCTAAGTTGTAGAATTTTATTCTCTACCAAGTTTCTTGGAGTTTGGGGGATAGTTTGTTGTGTTACTTTGTTTTAAAACTGATGGTAGTAGTAACACACTTTCATATGCAAACTGCACAGTGTCAAGACTATATGATTAATTACACAATTGCTACAAAAGATTCTCTAACATTTTCTCAACCTTTTTTAGGGCAAGGATTCCTTAGTCAGAAAAAGGAAGATTAATAATTGCTTCAAATGTTAAAAGTAAAACTAGTAAGAAAAATAAACTGTGCTAGTTCCTAAACTTAAAAATATCAAGTCAGTAGTGGTTTCTGCAATGGTCATATTAGTACACTTCTAGAACAACTCTTGGCTTCTGAAATTAAACTAAAATGACAGGAGCCACAACACTGTTGAAAAAATGATGCAAATATTATGAAACTAATCCAAAATTTGACAGAATCTGACATCTACCTCCACCATGTTTATAATTATTGACTGTGGTTCTTTTCCATATCTCAGGTTGTGGGAAGTATGAATGCATTCAAAGAATATCTACATTTTTTTAAAAATTGTCTTCAATGGAATTAATTGCTGTTCCTAGACTATGTGAAAGACCTGACTTATGCTTTCATTATTTCTCCTTTTCACTGGGGGAATGCATTTAATTAAAGAACAGTGGCAGTGCAAGAAAGGTTAAGCAAGAGCACCATTGAAGTAAGTCCTTTGTCAATACAGAAGGAGTGAAAGACGTCAGGCAACTTGCCTTAAACCATTACAGTCATTACGATATTCTGAATCAGACTCTGAAACTTTAGGAAATCCTTTGTTTTATATATACTGATGCCCTTGTGTGAAGATAACTGGATCTTTATTCAGAGCTGCTTAAATAAACAAAATACTGTGGTTTACATCAAAATGAAACCATTAAAGTTACCTGATTTTGCCTTTTTTTGTCTTAATGGATATGATTAATGAGTGAGGTTTATAGAGACTGTGGCACAAATCACTAAGGAATTCTTCACACACACTCAGGACTCCACAAAAACGTTACTAATGATCTGGGGAAGGACTTACCTAAAAGAATACATCCTTCAACAACATTGCAAGTAGATATTGGAATTACATGCTTATTTAAACTCTTTTTTTCCCCAGTATTTGTAAAATTTATGTTCTTACTTTGCTTCAACAATGTGTGCCCATTAGAATGACATCATTCTAATGATGTCTCATCTTTCATCCCTTTCACTTCCTGATTATAATGCAATAAAAGAAGCGTTTGTATTCCCACAATTGCAAGGAAATACTGAAGCAAGTATGAAATAATTTCTCCTTTTTGTTCTCTCTGTGCTCTCCATTATAGTAAGTTATGGAATAGATTATGTTATCCCTTTTTTTGGTATAGCAATCAAGAAAGCTATGTCACAATAGGACAAACTTTCCTCTGTGCAAGCTCAAGAAAGGAAATAACTGAAAATAACAGGCATGTTCTCATTATTACTATGTAAGTCATATCTCATCTGGAAAATGACTTCTAATCAGAACCAAGCCTTAGTCTTAAAACAGAACCATGAAATGATGAGCTTTCAAAATCCCTGGTTCCTGATGCAGGAAACACAGGAATTGAACATAGTGTACTGCTATTTATTAAACCACAAAGGGTCATTCACTGATTTTTATACTGAGTAAAAAATATCACAGCCCAGGGGCGGCAGCAGCACTACAGAAATAAGATCTTGCTCAGACATAAATCCTGTCAAGCACACTGTCCCCTTTGTGAATGCAGTGCACTACACCCATATTTGCACAAAACTAATATAATCATATGTTAATAAAACAATCAAATTAACAATTTCTTTCCTATTTATACAATTAAGTTTTTCCTCAAGAAGCAATCTCTCTTCACCAAACATGAAGTCAGAGGTTCTGCTCTAGATAATGTATTGTAGTTTTTATGGATCCAGGGCTTGGTAAAACCCAACCTCATTTGCTTTATTTTGCTTAGTGCACAGAAGAGAAAGTTATTGATTTATCCTTGGGAAACTACTAGTATGGCATATAAGAAAGACTTACCTAATCATACCTTCATATAAGTATATTTAATGAGATGTTTCCATTTCTTTGCACCATAGGAAAAAGAGAAACCTTTCTAAGAGATATAAGGACTGCAGAAAAAATTAAGAGGCCTTTTGTGCCTCCTTTTCTGTATATACCTAGATCTTATTCCTAATTGCTCCTATTCAGTTCCCAGGTATAAAGCCCTGGGACAGCTGAGATAGATATAACTGTTAGGACCTTATTACAGAGTCAACTTAAGGACAGAAAAATAGAAACCTGCTCACGACAACAGATTATAAGGGGTGACAAACATTGATGGCCATCAACATGCTGTACCACTGTCCATTTGGTGTGCAGTTTCTGTCCTCTGCTGTTTCCATGTGTGCTTTTTTTGGGGGGTGATATGTGTACTGGCCTCCCAAGCAGTATGGGAAATCAACTTGCAAGACACACAAAGCAGCTGGCTACCTGAAAGATAGCTAAATAAAGCCTCCTCAGATGTTATCCAGGAACTAAGTGGGTCTTTTCTTTTTTCCTAGCCCTCTACAGGCACTAACCAATAAACTCAGTATGGTAAGTATCAATGTGTTTCAAGGCATAATGTAAAAATAACAAATTACGAGAAAGCAAGTCCAATTTAATATTAAACTTATTAAAATAAATTTCTATTAAATGTAAAGATATTTCTCTACATTCCTGCACTTGACTTTTTATTTTAGATTTCTCTTTAATGTGTGCTGTGCATATCTGAATTTTATCAAGTTAAAAGTAAATATGAAAGGCCAATCTGCCTAATGTGACTTGTGATGTGCCCTTTTCTTCAATTACCTCATGTACTAAGAAAGGATTTTGTTCCATAAAGCTTGCTTTCAATTCCTTGGTTTTTTTTAGTCATTATATTAAAAACCATAAACCGCTTCAACTTCCTTTTATTAATACGTTTGATTATAAAATTTCTTTAGGCAAAATTCTGTTCTTCTGCACAGATGCAGACCCAATGAATTCACTCAGAGCAAAAGTAATAATCACAATAGCAGAGATAATTTAGTAAAATATATGTAATGGAAGCTGAGTGTAGGTATTCTGTTCTCCTTCTCTGATTTTGTGAGTTAACATTTGTATAGAATCATAGAATAGTTAGGGGTGGAAGGGACCTTAAAGAAGATCTAGTTCCAACCTCCCTGCCATGGGCAGGGTCACCTCCCAGCAAATGAGTCTGCCAAAGGCCCCATCCAACCTGGCCTTGAACATCTCCAGGGATGGGGCATCCATAACTTCCCTGGGCAACCTGTGCCAGCATCTCACTACTCTCATGGTGAAGAAATTCTTCCTAATGTCTAGTCTAAATATGCTCTTCTACAGTTTATACCTGTTCCCCTTTGTCCAATCACCACAAGCCTTTATGAATAGTCCCTCTCCAGTTTTCTTGTAGGCTCCTTTCAGGTACTGGAAGGTCGCTATAAGTTTTACAGTTTAGTATCAGTGACTCTACTTGTTTTGTCAGTTTCATTTAAAAGGCAAAGGGAAAAATTTTCTTGGCTATAATTACATTTGTAAAAACTATGCTAGCCTTCAAGTTTTCACTGTCACTTTTTGTGGAAGTTACCAAATACTCTCAGAGAAAAATGGAAGGTCACTTAAAACACTAAAAAGTCAAAACCCCAAACTCTAGGAGTGTAATCCCCATCAACAGTAGAAATAACAGTGGAAGCAGTGATGCGGATAAATTACATGTATAGCTACCACAACCTCCTTTACCTCTGAACTAAGCTATCTAAAATTAACTTCTTAGGTCTACACAGCTGACTGTCATGCTGTGTTGAGATGAACAAGAGCTCGGTGAGGCTATAAAAGCAAAAATGCTACAATGCCAAACAATAAAATATCCCAGGCAGAGAGCACACTGCTTTGATTAAACTACTTCTAATTTCCATGCTAGTTTCTTAATCTTGCTTTATACCACAGTCAAACAACCACTGCGTCATGCCGCAGCTGTTCACTAGCAGGGTTAACAGCAGGTACAGTGTAAATGGTATGGGCTGCACAGCTGTGTATCTACCCTTGTACACTGCATCAGCAGATGTAGCTAACGTCTCTAGCTGCTTCCACCCATGTACCTCCCTACCCACATTTATCACTTTCTCTAGGTCAGACCTTGCACAGCTGAGAGGCCAGAGCATTGGCTGTGAGCTCTCTGCACCTGAACTCAGTGCAATGTTCCCAACAACAGCCTGAGCAACCTTCAATGCATGCTCAAACCAAGACAGATGATTTGCCCATAAAACAAATGAGGAGCTTTTGTATCACTCTTTCTGCTTTTTCAAACATGGGGATGGAGTTCTGGAGCAAAGCAACTTTTTAGTTATCATAACTATTTTAGCAGCAATTGCCTGAGCATGGTCTTCAAAAAAAAAATGATGCTATCGAAGCACAACTGCATCATCTATCCAGAATATATTACACTGAAAATTTACACCAAGTTTACTAAACATTATTTTTAGTGGATAGCATCACGCATCTGGCTTCAGTGGACATTAAGATTAAATAGCTTAAAAGCTTTATTCTATACATCCTGTAACTGTGTATAATATTACATTTTCACTAGTCATGGGCAAATTCAAGAATTTAAGAGTTCTGATTTTGATCATATAAAGACTTGGGACTCTGAAAGTTAATTCAAACTCTTCTCTAGATCTGTTTGTCCTGTAAAAATGAATTTGAAAATCCATGAGTGGACACTCTTTCAAGTAGGTTCCTAACAATCTCCATGGAATTGGTAATGAAAAATTACAAAATAGGTTTGCTTAAGATTTCTCAGAATTTTTACCACCATTCTCCATTAGAAAATGAGGTGAAGATATATAAAATAAAGACCAAATGAAAAATAAAGATTAATTACAAAGCATCTTTGAATTTTGAAACATATACTGATTCTATAAATGTTTTAGAAGAAATCTTATTCTTCACTGAATGGGTTTGTCTTTACCTAATTTTAAAGTATAATTAAATACAATAGTATCTGATAAAATGGCTTTTTAAGTGGCTGCATGTATTTTGTCAGATGGTCTCAACAACTCCATAATGGTCAAATGGTGAAAAACTGGAACAGTTCTTCCCATTTATCATATAAAATCTAATACTTACAAATGACTTTGTGGGTTTGTGGGGGTTTTTTTGTATGTGTTTGGGTTTTTTGGGTTTTTTTTGGAATGCTAGAATAAGAGCAGTGTACAAGAAGGAATACAGTAAATTTCACATGGATTGTGAAAATCTCTTATTATGAAGAATCACACAAATTATGAACGAATCCTCTTTCTTGACATGTGAGGGTGTAAAAATGCATTCAAAACCCTTCAAGAAAAGCATGCTGATTCACGAAGTCTGCCTTCAAAGTTTATCTTCAGTTCCCACATCATGTGCTTTACAAATTTTTACACCATACACTTCTAAGTCTGGCATGTAGCCATTTTGTGAACATTGTTTTTAAATAAATGAAATAATTTTTTTCAAACAATGATAATATGGTAGAAAGATGACACCTGAAGATTGACACTGTTAAATCTCTTGAAATACAGATGATTGCAGGATACTGTACTGCAGATCCAAGAGTTTTCACGTAAACTTTAATCGAATATATATATAAATTCTTTGCAAGTTTAGGCTGAGGAAGATGGAGGAATAATATCGAAGCTTTTAAATTAAAGTTGTCATTGTCTCAAATACTGTGAAAAATATGCCAGCATTTATGGCAAATGAAGCATAGAATATGGCACTATGAACACAGTGGTTGAATTTCTGTGTAAGCTGCTTCAAAATCTTTTCTGTATCAGATGTAGACAAACATTTAAAGTATAGTTCTACTGTGAAAAAAAATATCTGTCAGAGAATAAGAGTTTCTTACCTTGGAGATCTGCTTTTGCTAACATGACTGAAAACATCAGACCCTATTCCAGCTAGTTACATTCATTTGATCTGCAAGGCTGGCTACATAGACATGATTGAGTGTGCTTGCTTATGTCTCTGGCAGCATAAACATAATTGTTAATTAGTTTCCAAGAACAAAATCTTAAATGCTGGTGAAGATTCTGTATCAAGGCACAAGTGATCAGTTTTGTTCATGACAGCATTTGTGTAACTTGAGTTTGATATGTCTCTGCTTCAGACTACACTGAGCACTGTCAGCGCTTAGTATCCTAGATTAGAGCTGCAATAAAAATTAAAGTGCTTACATTTGCTTCATAGTTTAGAAGTAGTGAATAAACATTTCAGTGCTCACTGTGAAGAAAAATTGAGAAAAAAGCTTTAGAAATGCAAACTATGGGGAGTCAAAAGAAAACTTTCTTCCATATCCACCCCAAGCTGGCAGGACACCTGCTTAGTGCCCACCATCTGGGTGTGTCTAATTAGAAATTACCTGGAATAGGCTCTTAGAGAGCTGTTACAGAAACAGTTTCACAGCAGATGTAGCTTCAGTCCCTAAGGGCTGAGAGATAAGGCTGCAAGAACAAGGGGACCACTGAGAAATGGGGATATCGTATCGCCTTGTGTGGTAGTTCTGTGCAGGGAAATGCTTCCAGTAAAGCTAAGTATTGTTTGCACTTAGAATTTACATGAAATCCAACAGGGAGTGATGATTACACAGACCTGCAAGTACAAAGACAGTGAAACAACACACTGAGGCATAACGAACACATGCAGTCCTATACTGATACAACTGATGCACCATGTTTTAGAATGATGTGGTATGGATTTTTTTTCCCCCTGGGGAGTGACTTCTTTGATTTTTAGACTATTATTTTCAAGTTTTAGTATCACCTATATTTGAAATCATATTCAACTGAAATTTAACACAGACTTTATTTTTTAGTTTCCCACACTCTGGCTAAAATAACCTCTAAAAGATAATTTTCAGAAGTTAAAAAAATTACAGTACAGTATTGAAGGGGAAGCCTTATTTTTCTCTTTCTCTAACTTTTTTTATAGCAAAAGTACACACTTGGCTACCATAGAACTTAGTGCCTTCCACATACTGAAACATAACACAGAACCTTTAGATAATTCATATTGGTGAAAACCAGAAGCATCTTCAGTTTTACTTGGGATGTAAAACTGCGGGCATAAAGATTCCAGTATTGCGTGTATGCTGGGGTGAGTGACCGATGCCTTGGTGTACCTGCAATATTAGCAGCAAGCATAGAACAAACAGCCAATGTTCTCATGCTTTTTAGCTTGTTGAGACCTTGGAATCTTTATTAAGACCCGTGGGTTAATATGAACAAAATGCACGAGGCAGAAAACATGAAAATAAGGGGCACATCTGTGGAAAACAGGGGGGTGCACTCTGGCACTGTACTGTGGAAATTCACTGGGATAGCTGTTACTGGATACAAATGATATAAGGTTTGCACCCTCTCAATAAAGTTGATCTCATTTGTTGCCTCATCAACGGTGTCCGTGCCTTAATTTCTACATAAAACTACTGCATGTCAGAGAGCTCAAATCCTTTTTCATGTTTTGAAACTGACATTGACCCTACAATTCCTTCGCGTTGTAGGGCTTGCAACAGCGAAGAAAGAGCTGGGGTCTGGTGGAGGTCCATTTGGCCCAATCACCTACGTGGCATGAGTTGGTTCATGGCTTATTGCATTGTACCTGTCTGAGCACCTTCAGTCTTGTTCTCAGAACAGCCACCAGAAGCTGTGTGATCTTCATAAAATGTGGCCAAGCTTTTAAAAACACAAATCATAAAGAGCATAACATGTAACAAAACTCAGACTTGCTCTCTGGGCTATTGCAGTTGTGTTTTGCTTCTAAAATATGTGCCATTGTCTGGGTCATTCAGGTTTGTCATTCTGGCTTACGTCTGCTTTGCACAGCAGAGGAAAGAATCCTGGAAAGGAGCTGACTATGAGGTCCTTCACAGCCTGGCTTCCAAACACTTCTGGTCTTTGACCTCCACAACAGTCTATCTATCTAATGCCGGGAGCTGACTGTGAATAAACACTTCCATATAATCACCTTTTAGTCTGATAACAGATATGGACAGCTGAATGAGTTTCTCTGTAAACATCTAAGGGAACTATGGCCAGGTCCAATTCCCTCGACCAGAGAATTCTTAACCTCATTTTACTTGACTTTTTTTTTGCACTGGAGGTTTAGAATTTTCTAGCAGAATAGGTGATCTGAATACAGTGCAATATAATCCATTATGGAACTCTAAATATTAATGCTGTTTTTACCTACAGCAATGGTAATATTAACTAAACTCTTAGAAAGAAAAATACATTATACCTTCAATTTAGGCTATTTTAAATTAGAATTCAATGCAACTTCACAGGATTATCAGTTGCTTTTTACAGTCTTAGTGGCATTTTCAAGCACAGAAAGGTGATTTGTCAGATTCCTACTGGTAGCCTAATAAAACTGTGAATTAATGAAAGCCACTGTAGTGAGTAAATTTCGGGATGGTTGGAGATCAGTAGCCTCAGGTTTGACTGTACAATGCATTCTTCCAGTGTTATCAGTCTGATCAGAGCTCAACTGTCTAATGACAAACACAGGAACATATTAAGCTTGTTGGGACTGGAGGCACACAGACAAAATAGCGAGCGGCTTGCAAAACACTTTTTTTAGGCTTATACTTTTAAATTATTCATGGTAAAAAAAAAAAAAAAAAAGGGTGTTTTAAGCCTTTTCTAGAGGAAAAGAAACATTACTTTCTCTGCTGGTAGAGAAAGGATAAAAATACTAGGAGTTGTCTATGCAGACCTCCCCAAAGTCCTAGAAATATCTTAAGCTTATGAACATTTTAATGAAGTTTATAGAAGTGCAATAATTGCACATTCTTGCACAATGACATTTGTGGCATAAGGTTGTTTACTCTTCTGCTGGGAACTCTATTCTTAAAAGCATCTTGATATGCACAATAGATATCATGTAGTCTCAAAGCTGATCTTATATGTAGTATTTAGCACACAACTAGGTCTATATGGAAGTTTGAAATAGCCATGTTACAAAAGAGACTCTTCAGCTAAGTTTTTCATTATAAACATTCCAAATACTAAAAAAATCTTGACAAGGCTTTGCAATATTTTTAGACTTTGGAAACAAAATCCTAAATGCTATTTGAATTTTGAAAGGTAGAAAATTTACTAAAAAAAGTAGCCTGGTTTAATCAAAGATATTTCCTTTTTCTTTTTTTTTTTTTTTTTTCTGGAGATCTACACCACAAGCTTTTCTGAAATAATACTTATAAAGGTAAAATTATTTTGTTTTGAAACTTTTGTGCTTTGATTCCAAAATGAGTATTTTTTTAGGTCACTTTAATCTACCAGGTCAGTGAACTAAGAAAAAATTATTACTTGTACAGACCTCCTTGTAGGTCATAACCCTTTTTATTTGCATGTTACAAACAGGAATATGAGAAGAAAGGTAAATAGATTTTCCTTACATCTCTGACTCACCAGTAAGATTAGGTCCTGACAATTCTCCAGGGCAGAAGCATATTTATTTCAAAGCATAAACTTAGATTTGTGAAACAAGAAAATAAAATGTCAGAGTGTCACCTCCAAATGAAAAATGGACAGGAAAGGAAAATGAAATTTCTGCTTACAAGTTAAATGTCTGCTTTTGAAATGGGACCATTAGAAAAAGCAAATATATTATACATTACTAAGATGTGACATGTCATTTCTTTTTGTACAAATATAGAAGAAAGGCACAGTGCGCATCTTCCTAAAAAAACCCCAAGTATGTGAATAAAAGCATCTTTAAAGGTCATCAGCCTTTCATATGACCTGTGGCAAAAAAAAAAAAAAGAACAACACTGAATGCTGTATGTCACCCCAATAGGTAACTTAAAATTGCATTGTACTAGAACACAGGTGATAAAACATCTCTTAAGAAAGAGAACTGACAGCAAATACCTGACATGCACATATTATTTCTCAATTATCTTAAATACTACTAGCAGAATTTTCCTTAGTATTCTTAGCTTAATAACCATGTAATTAGTGTGGGTCATCTGCTATTCTACAAATAGTATGGATATTTTAAACAAGCAGTAGCCTGAAATTAAAAGCTGCATGCTTTGAATATATTTTAAAGTATTTCAATAGTCTTGAAATTAATACAAAGATTAAATTACATATAGCTTTGCAAATTACAGGCGTAAGATCTGTAAGAATACTTTGAATTTGCTGAAACGTAGAACTGATGTGCAATAACAGTTGAAAAATGTCCAGAACTGATGTGAACATCTGTAAAAATGAAAGTTTGTTGGAATTCATCAGTCTAGTGCGAGGTGTTCTTGGTCACTTTCCCAACTGTAGTTTCAGTACTGCTACATGCAGTACTCCTCTTGGTTTTACAACAGATAGTCTCAAAAATTTCTCTGGATTGGAAGAATCCCATTCCTTCTAAATTTCCTTCTGAGACTTTTCAGAAAACAGATTTTTTTGTTTGTTTCCCATAGGTAAATAAGAAAAAAAAATCCTAATGTACACAGAGAATATCATATGTCTTGTGGAACTGGAGAAATGAATTATGGAACAGCAAACAAAACAAATAAACAAAACTAATCTGGGTCTGGTAGTTTTGGCTAGGCTCCATTTATCATATTGCAGTACTACTTCATTGTCAGAAAGGAGTCCTTAAACACTGACAGGAGATTAAGGGGGAAAAACAGTCAAAGAGAAGAATGAGATTCTGAGTTGGTCAGATTTATAAATCTGTCCAAGAGCCTGAGTTTATCTGTTTCTGCATGTGGGCATACAGTTGCAGTTCTGTTACTCTGACATTGTTTTACCTTAAAACTGAAATACTGTCAGATCCTTTTTTGAATGAAAAATTTGAAAAATGGTATGAAAATATTAGTTCATCAGAGTAGACTTTCAGTAGATAATATTTGGTGTTCTGTTGGAATACATTGTCAGACTCTGTATAGCTAAGATACCTACAGAAACAAAATAATTTAAAAAAAATGGCATCCCCCACCTTTTAGGAAAAAAAGTGCATATCCAGATATCAGAATTCTAAGACTAAATATTGGTGCCAAGAGGAGTAGTTCAATATAACATTTTGTCTCGTTTAAATGAGACAGTGTACAGATCAGATTTTAAAATCATGCTTATGATTTATCAACCTAATGATAAAATGAAGGTAGTTCTAGCAGTGAACACGGTATTTATTTTTCTCTATCAGATAAACTTTATGACAGAGATTAAGTATTTGCTAGCAAAATGTGGGAAGGGAAAAAACAACTCTGCTTGCCCTGTGAAGCTTGCCAGTCATTAAGGACAGCTGCCACACTTCTGCATGTACATATATCTGTTACATTTGAGATAGGTGGATTGTGCCGATAAAGATGTAAGGGTGTGTATACAATATCAGAAGCATACGGGCACATCAGCTCCAGTTTATACCAAATGAAACAGCAAAATTTGTGATTTTCTACCTAATTATATGAGTATTTAAAAGCTAATGTTGAAAAATACCTCTGAGAAAAGCTACACAATATTCTCACTTCAAACCTACATGGTCCTCATCAATTACATACATCCAAAATGTCTCACTTCCCTAGATGTTTTGTCGGAGGACTTCTGAGTAGTTTCAGCAGGAGTTCAGATTCTTCCTCCCTGCTCTGAGCTCTCCCTGACACTGAAAATGGCCCTCCCTCCTCCATTCCCTGTTCCATGAGCGTTGTCAAAAACTTACACGGGCCAAACAGTGGCAACATAAATTATTCCCTCTTCATAGAGAGTTATCCCTGGATAAAATGATGAATAACAGTCCAGGTCAAGATTTGTATTCATTAATCCTATTACATTGCTCCACAGCCCAAGTATTTTGGGTAAGCACAGCCTTGGATCCTTCTAAAGTATAAATGAAAGCCTGGCTTCAAGCAAAATCTTTAAGAACATAACTACTTGGCAAATCACTTAGTCAAATGGTTAATTTAAAGAACTCCCTTAAAAATACCAAAGCAAATGAGACCAAGTAATTATGTATAAAAGAAGGTAATTGGAATCTATTATGGGAGTGACTGAAGGATATATGGTAATGTAGTAGGTCCTTTCTGCATGGTCTTTCCTTCATCATATTCTTCTGTTCCTTATCTATCATCAAAAATTTAAGAGTATAACTTGTAGCCAGGAAGCTCTGAGGTACAATCTAACCTAGATTAACTTTCCTTATTTGTTCATTTTCCCAGCTGCAAAATGTAAGCAGAAAGCGTTTACTTTCCTTACCCTACTGTCACTGGACTAAGGACAGAAAAAACTTTATCATAACATTTAAAAGAATTCTTCTTTGAGAAGACTTTATCTTATTTGAGAATTCTTATTTGAGAATTCTTATTTGAGAATTCTGTGGCATTATCCCACTTAGTAAGTTAATACCACTGACTACAACACAACCTTCTGATATTGGTAAGGTGTACATGGTTAATATTTCTCAATATTTCACTTGTAATCTGGTTTTTAAAAAGAAACAGGCTGAAAAATTATTATTTCCTTAATTAAGATACATGAACTTTGAAGATGAGTAAAATTTGACACTGATATCAAATTCTTTCTATAGCAAAGCTGCAGCGTTCTTTTTTAATTTTGAATTTAAGCTTTTGTAGTTTATGCAAGGACTTCTTTAATACATTTAGCAATTATGTATTACATTCTTTAAACAAGTCAGAAGACAAGAAAACCAAAACCAGTACAACAGCCAAATTAATTATGACCACATATACATGCATAAATACAAGCATTTCAATATTTTTCTGGCATAGCTATAATACAGAAAATTCTACTTCAGGATAACAAAAAATGCTACATTCTGTACTTTATGCTGTTGAAATGATAAAGGTAGAAACCACATTCTTATCAGATGGAAATGTGAATCATTTACTTGTTAGAGTTATTCTGAGCTTGCCCTGAGATTTTTTGTCCTGATTTGCACTTCTCTCTTTATTTTAATGATCAAAATCACTTGCCCCTGGAGACCACATAAAAAGCAATGCTCAAGTTGGTACCACTGGCCAAATAAATAAATACATAAATAAATAAGAACATAAAACAGACTAAGGAAAGATAAAATTCAAACAGTAAGACAGACCATATTTCATTGTTGTCTAAGCTGAAATGCAGTTTCACTTTTCTTTGAATGCAGTGAGGATTCTGTTCTAGAAATTTGCCTTTCTATGCCAGCCTTCCTCAACTTCTTTATGGTTATTCATAAATTCTAAAACCTGTGAGATAAACAAGGTTTGACATAGTATTCCAAACACAGAATATCAAAGCTAAAATTAAATGCACCTGAATATGGCCTAGATACTTTGAAACATATTGCTTTGCTGATTGTCCTGGTTTTGCCTGGAATAGAATCGTCTTTCTTCCCAGAAAGTTACGTTTGTTTGTAACTGTGTTTCTTAGTAGGTACAGCATTAAGTTTAGTGTGGGAATAAAGGTGGTAGGTTTTTCCACTTTAGTTTTGGGGTCAGCCAGAAAATCTTGCTTTCTTGGAATCCAACAATTTTTGTCAATTTTCATGTTTTACATGTAAGCAGGTTATAAAATTCTATCCTACTCCTAAATAACATAAAATTAATTCAATAGAAAAAGGGAGAGAGAGAGAAATATGGAGATGTGGGCTATAAAATCATCATCAGACAGCTAGACCTCCATTGTAATCACTGAAATTAACTGAAGGATTTTTACAGCTGGAAGTTGAATTACAACACTAGATTTCTACCTGTTGTTGTTCAAAATATTCCATCTTCAACCCCGTTCCAAAATTATAATAAAAAACCCAATACTGGAACACGTTACTAACTTTCTGTAACTTCATTATTTCCTTACTGGTTGCTCAGGAAAAAGCTACAGGAAACAAGTATGTCATTCTTCCTGCAAAATTCAATAAAATCATAATAAAAAAATAATAATAGTAATAATCATAACAACAACAGAAACATTATCACAATAAAACCACAGACCCTAAATGTCTCTTCCTTTGACACACATACACATAACTAACAGTTGGAAGAGATTTTCAAGCTGTCACAGCATGTCAGTATATCAATATCACATCAGCTGGAGGCTGGATACAGATGGTTATTTATTGGATGACAATGAGATACTTTTCAGCTATTGTAATGTAGATAGGAGAATCAGACAGTGAACAGCCACACAAATACAATGGTTTGTTAAAAAAGGTATCAAGCGGACCTTAATAATCCACATATAGTCATTTCCATATACATAAACAGGTTTATCATTTTAATTTACTAAACTAATGATGCTCAGATTTTTTAATCAGCATTAAACTCTTATCTTGTCACCTGTGAGCTACTTCCTGGCTTTTTATGCCACGTTTTTTTTCTATTCCTCAACTTTTTTTCCCCTGACTTTCTTACCAATATACAAAAAAAGACATACTACTTTTTAAGGTGACTTTTCCCTGCTTCCCTTATATACACTTTCATCTGTGGTTAATTTGTTATCACAGAATCATAGAATCACCACGTTGGAAAAGGTCTCTTGTATCAAATGTTATATGCATGTAACATACATGTTGGTAACATATATGCATTAAGATACCACCTCTGCAATGAATATTCCTTCTCAGTTTTCACAATCTTCAAGACTACTGCTATAAAACAGGGAAACAACATTACATGGTTCTTTCATACACAACAACAATAGTGTAGAGATACTGAGGGCACGAATCACAAAAAGAGCCAGTGCAAAATGCAATAAGCCCAGGTGCAGGTTTATTCTACCTGGTGTTATTTAGATGCCAAACAATAAGATCCATTCAAGTGAGTTTATTAGCAAAAAATGCTGTAGACTATAAGAAACACCAATGAGAAAAGCTGTATCCAAGACAAGCTCTTTCTTAGAAATTATTTACTGGGGGAAAAAAATTGAAACCCTTTTCTGCATTAACAGCTTAAATCAACTTTACAGTGACAAAATGCAGAAGCAGATGATGTTTCCTCCTGCATGACCAGGGATGCATGAGAGACAGATTATTTTAAGTCATTCTTCTGTTAACAGTGGCTGAATACTTATTTCATACCTCTAAGTGGATGCTCAGACTATCACTCTCTCGTAAAAGGAGGAAGTTGAACTGTTTTATATAGGGTTATTAAATATTCATCACGCCAAAAGAAAGGGAGAAGGAAGAATAAGAAAGATTCTCTGGCCTCTGGTGGTTAAAACATGAGGAGAAAGTATTAAAAAATGGGAAAGATTAAAGCTGCATCTGCATCACCTTGCGTGAGTTTTCTGCCTACCTCACTGAAAAATGAAAAACACGTAACCTCTCCTCCAGCTACATTTCGCATGGGATGTAACTCTGAACTCTGAAAATGTCACTGACTGGCTTCTGGAAAAGAATTTAACATATCTACTTTATGATTTCTGGCAGTGCTTAGGTATTAATTGGCATCTGGCTGCTCAGCAATGTAAAGTTCACATAATTCTGTGTGCAAGTAGATTGGGGACAGGCTTAGGTGACATTTTAGGCACCCATGGAACATTTTTATATAAGTTTACTTTATTCCAGATTCAGACAGGTACCAAGATGCTTCATTTGGAATCAAACAAATAAATTCATATGAATATCTAACCCTGCATAACATACCCCAAATCACTTTGCTGAATTTGATCTGTGTTGGATCTAGTTGCACCCCAGAGACATTGCTCCAACTTCCTGGCCAAATTTCCAGAACATTTTTGTTCATATGTATAATATGTGCCAGCAAAATTTACATGCCTATACATTAGGGATGCTCACCATTACTTGAGGAACTTGATAGCACAGCTCAAGCTATTAAATGCTATTTGGGAGTCTAAAGAATGGAGTTTTCAAAACCATTTATGTGCTCTGCACTTAGTGGTATCAAGGCAAAAAAAAAAATCACTCAAAATGGTTATAAAGTCTTTCAGTGCCATCTTTAGAATTCTGGCCTGAGAATAGGCTGATTAAAAACATTCACTAACGAGATCTTATTAACAAGTCTGAAACCTCTACTGTTGATAAGAGCAATATCAACATAAGACACATTGTGTCCACAAGTCAACATTCAAATCATAAAAAACATTTGCAGTGCGGGCAGGGAAGCTCCTGTGGGCTATAACATGGGCAGTCTGTGCAGCTGTAGCACAGGAAATGAACCATTAGGACATTCCTGCAAGATAGCTGGTGAGTTAGTATCCTGAAGTCCCTTGTACTATGCTGCCATAAAACCTATCCTGTTGTCACTGCTACTGTCCCCTTGTGCTACCTGAAGTAAATTGATAAAGTTGGCTGAAATATAAAGCATCCATATTGCAGTACAGGTATTACTAATTTGCCACAACTTCAGCTTTACAGTAAATCAGTTGGATGTGCTGGTGCAGTTCTTACTCTGTATCTTTCCTTTAAATCAGCAGTTCTGAGATCTCTTATTGCTGTGCAGTGGCCCAAAGAAAGGATTCTTCTCTACAGCTTACTGGTTCAATTACCAGCTTCATATGGATTTTGAAATTTAAGGATCTGATGCCTTGATGCCATCATTTCATTCAGACAGGCAGTCTGACCTCTGGCATCTTGACACCTTTCAGGTCATTTATGAAAGATTTTCTTCAGAAGGAAAGGCTAGAGTTTGGTTTTGGTTATTTGTTACAAAGAAAAGCAGATGTAGGAATTGATTATCAAACACTTTATGATGGAGAACTTCCTAGTACACCAGCGTTCGATCTGGGTTGTAGCAAATAAAAGCAACAATTTACATAGATATGTTCAGCTACTACTTCCCACTCCACAAATATATGATGTTCCCCTCCTTATTCTCCCACCCCAGTTTTGCAAATAAAACTATGAAACATTGTTATTTGTTATATCATAGTAAAGTTATTTTTTCCACTTAGCCAGGGGAAGATTTCCCCCTTGCCCCTATCCTCTGTGTTAGCAACTGGATGATCTTTTGAAGGTATACAGGATCATCCACTGTCTGAACAGCAAGGCACTATGTCTCACTGGATTATGCTCGGTGATTAATATTAGTTTAGGATTTAAAATCTGTGAACAGAAGATGCATTTAAAATCACATGCAAGAGCTGTGAAAGAATCCCAGGACTATGAAATATAGAATCATAGAATCACCACCAGGTTGGAAGAGACCCATCGGATCATCGAGTCCAACCATTCCTATCAACATCTGCTGAAAACAGTCTGACAGGGTTTGGTTTGCGTTCAGGCATGAGGTGATAGGGAGTGAATGCAACAAGAAAAAGTGGATGAATTTGGAGCTACTGAACTGGAGTAGTAGAAAGGTCTGATAATTAGAGCATCTGTGTCTGTATCATCTCTTGCAAGACTATAAATTGTAGGCTTGAACACCTGAACCTCCCCTTCAGGTATCTTTCTTACCTGAATTCTCTCAATATTATTAAAAATATTGATCACAGCCTCCCTATCACTAAATGGACAACAGAAATTAAGAGGCTTAGATGCAAGCAGTGAAAGTGGTTGAGGAATTAAAAGTTTTCCACCTAGAACTTTAAGATTTCATTGCTTTAATTCAGAAATGAGATAAAAAGACATGGTGTGATTGAGATGTATAAAGTAGTTGGGAATCATACCAAAGATAAATCATCCATTCCTATTCTGCTCTTGCCTTCCAGACTGAAAGTCAAAAATGTTAAACATAGGAAAAGGAAGTGCTTTGTAGAACAGCATGATCAATTTAGAGAATGTACGGTAAATAGACCTAACAAAATGGGACAAAATGGGGGTTACACAAGTATTTGGCACACATGTGAGCCCAAGTAACTTTTTTTTAGCAGAGTTAGTGAACAAATAAGTAAATTGTGCTTGGATAAAACTTACTCCCAAATAGACTGTGACATAATAATTTGACTAAATATATTTTTTACTTTCTCCAGCCCTCTATTTCTGGCCATTTACAGAGGCGGGAGGACAGATAGGCTTCTAAAGGTGTTTCTGCAATATGGAAATCCTAGATACATAATTATGTTTGATATAAGTTAAAATATTCTTTTAAATCAGAGCACATAGTAAAATTGATGCTTGTTGTAACATCAATAAACACAGATAGAAGAATATATGATTGAGGAAATGCTCTACAGTAGTATATTTCCTAACCTGGTTATTATTCTATTGGCTCTTGGGATTTATATTATCCTTTACCAGTTAGAAACTTTGTCCCCAAAGCATGTCAACCACAGTAGGATGACTAGCAGACAATTAACTATTTCCACTGAAAATCATCTGTTGTTAGCAATTGTGTAGCAAGATGCAA